>APFE030070519.1:19830-59017 GCA_000404065.3 Pinus taeda | reverse complement strand
GATAAGATGGAGAGGACTATGTCTTCTCCCAAGTAAATTTGAAGGTACATTGAGGAATGTGAGATGTAATTACATGGAGAGGACCATGTCTTCTCCTTAATGAATGTGAGGGTACATTGGGTAATGTGAAATGAATACATATATTATGAAATAATGGAAGGAGACCATATCGTACCTAATCTTCAATTTTAGAAGGTAAGTGGGGAATTTGAATAATGGAAATCATGAATTTTATATTAGACCAATATTTTTCAATATTTTGAAATAATGTAAACATTAACAAAATTTGTAGGATAATATTTAAGTGGGGCATTACACAAAATGTATTCTCATCATCCTCCTATAGTCACGCCAATCACTAAAACTATCCTTGTGTGTACCCCACCATCTTGTAGCGTAGTGCGAAGTACCTAGTCCAAGGCCTGGAAATGATGTTTCTCCAGTAATTCTCTTTCAAATGCATCCAAAAGGAAATCAACATCAGTTAGCCCATCATAATGAGGCAAATTCCTGACCTCGGATGACACATAGCGTAGCGATTTGGTTATCATATTACAACATAGTGTCGAGACTTCATGTAGTCGGTTCTGCCAATGCTCCAATTCCTCATCCAGGTTTAATGTGCAAGAGCTTTCACGATCCCATGCAATGCATTCATCCATTGTCGGATTCACCCAATATTGGTCTTACGTCATTATTTTGTGAATCTAGTCTAAATCATAATCGATTTCGTAATCTCGAACTCATTTTGTATAGCACAGTCCCTCTGTGGGATCTAGTGGCACAACTACACGGAGCGACTTGTTTTCGAATATCATCTTCCACTTCTTCAAGTTGATTACCCCATACATGTTAGTGGCCCAATCGATTCCAAGGAGTACAGGGTAGGGATTTCTATCATCCACAATCTCTATTACCTCAAAATCTTCCAGCGCGTTTGCACCCTCAATGTCAACTATGACCCCTTGCAGCCTCCCCATAGGGATAATTTTCTGTTGATTCACCATTCTTAATTTTATCGTAGACCACTAGAGGGAATGTCTCCCCATTCTCTCCCAGGTCTATTTTGGAAAAACATTCACGTCGAACCCTAGATCCAGGATAACTTGGTCCACCTCATATTCCCTTATCTGCACGGTGAGTCTCATGTCCTGTATGATCCTTGACTTGTTCTTGCCAAGCTTCCTGACCATGCACAATTCACTAGTAGCTCAATCTTTACTAGCACACCGATTGATCAATTCCTGCAGGCCCTTCACATCGTTACTGTCATGGAGTAGCTTCATGCAAGTCTCCAAGAATGTGGTAAGCATGGACGGGTCGATTTCTTCAACTGGTTTCTCCTGACTTCCAAAGGTAGAGGCCTCAACGAAGATTTTCTTTGATTCCATAAATGTTTCTTTTGCACTCTCCAAATCAAGCTCAGTCTCCTTTTCTAGTGCTTTTTGGACCGATATACCTTCTACGGGTTGCTTCCCTTTATCCTCCCTAGTCATGGTTCCGCTCCGCAACATAATTTTTACCTTAGGGTCTTCCTCGCAAGGCTCAGCCCTCATCATCTGGCGGTTCATCGTGGGATGCAAAGGTTGCACCCCCTTTTCGTGAATCTTAGCCAACATTATTGGGCAATCCTCAGTCGCATGGTCAAACTGAGTAAAGTAGCATCATGAAAATCGCGTCAGATTAGGATAGTCTCTCGCGTAGTGTCTTGGGGCCTCTGCAATTGTAACAAATCAGCTATCCTTGGCCTCTCCTAGGCCCTCCTCCACCTCAGCCTCAGTTGCGCCCTTGATAATCACCTCGGGTTCCCGCAACACCTTAGTCTAGAGGCCAAATTTTTGTCTGCACTCTGTATACGGGTGTCCTATCCATAATCAATTTGTAACTTCAACAATTACACTCGTCATGGCCTACTGATTGATAGAAATTGTAGAACAGTGGATGTGGTGTTTGTACAAATTTATGTAGAAAATGGAAATTATCATTCATGTGTTTCCCTGCTACCTGACATATAGCACACCAAAGCGTAGGCCCTGCACTCGGTCCTGTTGTAGCCTCCGGTCGTAGAGACATTGGTCCTCCTGCTGAAATGTAGTTCATGAACATTGGGTAGTGGTCCTTGTCATACCCCTGACCCTTGCATTTTATGCATCAAACATCTTCGTGCATATCTGGCTGATCATTTCTGTCTTGCTTCAGACTTTGCATTTTAAGACAAAGGTTTTGCAACTGAGCATGAATCTGATGAACCCCTAGAGTCGGATCTTGCATCAGTGTTTCAAGCAATCTCATTGCAATCTCCAAGGCTTCCACATGATTTGTAATCTTCTGTTATGATAGCACAACCCTCAGGTGATGCAGGAGTGAAAGCCACGAACCACTCATGATGCTTCCCATTCTTCAACTTCATATTAGCTTCATGAATTTTACACTTCAATCTCTGATCTAACTCCCAAGGGGTCTCACCTTGTTTCATCGCGATTTCCTTGAATCACACAATCAACTATGCTTCAGACTTAGGCCTACTGAATTCCTTATTCAGCACTGTATGGATCTATGCCAAAGTAGTTTCCTAGTTTTCATTAGAGTACTTGATGTACCAGGTTAGCACGCGATCTCGCAAAGCACTAGCCAACATTGCCTTCTTCATTTGATCATTCACAATGCCTTGAGATTCCCATATAGCCTTTATGACGAACCAAAATTGGTTCGGGTCCTCATTCCTTATGCCTTTGAATACAGGTAGTTTTACGAAGTTCCCCATATTGAACAGTGGAGGTGGCAATAGCGTGGGTGATGGGGTGAGTAGTGTTGGTGAGGATGGAGGTGGTGTGGACAGATGTGATGAGGGCAAAGGCAGTGTAGGCATTCATGGGAACCCTCATCTTATTACCTAACTAGCACTTAGCGGAGAAATCTACGGTGTCCCTTCATCGTCACTTAAAAGGAGTCCAATCAGTGGGCTATACTCAAGACCTTTTCCTCCTCTGTCCCTGAAAGGTTTTCCGCTTCACGTAGCTCCAAACATCAAGGTAACTGCATAACTTGTTGTTCACATAAGAGCATCTTAATCCAAGTATTTAATGATTTTAAATACTTACCTCGTGGTCCCTTGAAGAAGCGGTGCTCTGCTTCACTATAATTGATAGAGGTATTGACCGCAAACTCGGTCACAAATCCTCCTATGATGCGGTCGAGCCAATGGTCAACATTGTGCATGATCTTATCTTTAGAAGCTTCTAACCTCCTTACTAGCTCCTGTGTCCAAACAATTGTCTTGTCAAGCCTCCACCTTCCGTGACCGTCTGCCAACTTCGCGATCCACTCATATAATTCAATCGGGAAGGAACATAAGAATATTTCGTGTATTTATGTGTACAGGTATCTTCCCAACCACTATTCTTTTGTCAATCGCAGGTTCTTGTTTTCTTGTGTTGCGAATTTGTGGATCTTTCTATGAAAGCAGGTTTCAATTCTTTCTTCATTGGATTCCAATGATATGACATCACACATCTCGTTATGTAGAACTCGGTCCCGGCAATGGAACCATTTGTTGGCTTGATGGGCCTTGACCTAAGTTCAGTGTTAGTTATCCAATCAAATCCCTACACTACTGGCCTTTTCGGCATCAATGCACAGAGCACGAACCAAAGTCTCACCCAATACAGTATAGGGGGATGCAGGAACCAAGTTTTTGCACCTTGAGATGGTTGTGATGTTGGTCTATACTTCCTCATCCTGCCTTCATGCAGATAGATAAGCCTTTAGGGCTTATCAATGTTCTTCCTCTTCCGTCCTTCAGTACCTTCGTGAAGGTACTTGATTAACCTTTGTGTAGTCCTAACCTAAGGTCTATGCACTTACGCGCCTCTGTGACTGCATTCCTGTATAAGATCCCATCTTAAGTGTTTCCCTAATCTACCATGCATTTGCAGTTACCTTCATGTAAAACTTTACTCTTGCTTGTGTTCAATTAACAAATATAATCAAATACATTCGCATATCAAATAAGCATTACAATGTAAACCCAAATTGTAACATAATATAATCACATGCATTATACATAGACAAAATACATAATGTTTGTAGAATAATTCTCTTTATTGATATCTCAAGTTCAGTAGAGACTCTATCTACCCTGTGCACGCAGCTACATGGTTCCGCGCACTCAACTATGGACTTCCACCCTAGGCCTCTGCGCACTCAGCAGCAGAGCCTCTACCTATGGTAAGACTCGAGAACACTTAGGACTTCTTACCCAAAATCCATCTTCCACTTGTTACCACTCCCCCCTTAGACTCTTCTAAGACTCCCTTTTTATAAAATCCCATGGTCTGCAAACTATGAGTAGATCTTTACAGCCAACATGATATTTCACAAAACAAGGGCAGACAACCCTTTGACCCCTTCCTGCTTTGCGACCACAAAATGCAGAGACTTTACATCTTTATTACAAAATTTGGGCCTTTTCCCCCAAAACTGGCTCTTGGGGGAACCCGTTCCCAACACCCCTTTTCATCACCCACTTCCACACAGATTTTGGCACAAGCAAATTATGACCCCTTGGGATTTTCTTTGTATATATACTTCCCTTATCCATTCCCTATTTCCCGAAGGAAGTCATCTCTCCTACAAGAGAATGGGAGTCGGGGAAATTTAACCCAGACTAGATTTGTTGTTGGAATATATTCATTGGGATGAAAGTCTAGGGTCCATTTATTTAAGTACATGCTAGGAGACCCCAAAAAATATGGGTCATTTCTAAATATTACATCCCTATCCTCTTTGAAATCGTAAAGAAAAAAACCATTTCTAGTAGCATAAGTATAAATTCTACCCTTCATCATCTATTTCCATTGCTTGTCAATCCAAGTTTCCATGGATTTTGGGTAGGGCCAGATGCCAATAAATTTCTCAATGAGATCTATTTCAAAGGAAGCAAGCAAGGTCCTTCACACACCAATCGGGAGAGAAATATCCTTAACCTCTTCATTCCATTTAAAAAAACTTTTATTGTTGAGTTGTTGTTCGTTGGCGTTTTGGCAAGGAGAAAACCAGGGCACGAAAGGCCACAACCTCATAAACTTGTCAAGGAGAGGAGTGAGGAGGTAAAGGGGAAGGAGGGGGTTTTTCCACCTCCGGGGAGGCCATTGAACATGCTAGGGTTTTGCAGAAGGAGTAGAGGAATGAGAATAGATTTCATATATCCCTTGAAATATATCTTGACCAATATGGGATTAAAAATCAAACCGATATTCCATACACTCCTCGAAATCACGGTCTAGAAAAAAGTATGAATAATTTCATAAGGAATATTGTTCCCAAGAGCATGAAATGGAATTATTTGTCTCAAATAAATCACACACATAACCACATAAATCCAAAACATAAACTTCACATTCCTAAAAGATAACATGCAATGTGTAATTTTCAAAGTGTCTTATTCATACTTTTTGCTACACCATGATTTTCAGGAGTGTATGGAATATTTGTTTGATTTTTAATCACATATTGGTGAAGATACATTTCAAAAATATTTGAAGTATATTCCACCCCATTTTTGGTATGAAGATACTTTCCAATATGAAATTTTCTTCATTTTTAACCCATACATGAAAAAATTTCAATGTTTCAATTGCTTGATATTTATGTTTGAACAAATAAACCCAAGGCATTCATGTGAAATCATCAATAACGTCATGTTATAATTATTACCAAAAGCATATGCAACAAGAATAGGGCCACATAAATCAAATTGTAACAACTCTAGTTATCTGCTTGCTCTTGAAGTGGAATCATGAAAAGGATGCTCGGAATGGTTCCCAAGGATGCAATCATCACATTGCCTCAAATTTCTTGGAGTGGTGAGCAAACTAGAAACACCATTTTTCTTCAACATATGAAGACTACCACAATTAATGTGCCCATATCTATCATACCATAAGAGACTATATGGCAATGTACCTTCATCATAATGAGAGAGTCATGTAAGATTATGTGCATATGCATATCTCCCTTTTAGCTTCAACAACCTCTCATCCTCAAATATTGTCATGATGACCAAGTTGTCAAGATGCTCCCTTATTTCAACATTTCAATCAAACATTTGTGTATTATGGCCTTGCTATTGGATGTGCATAAGAAATAGAAAATTTTTCCATGACTCAAGAGGATATAGAATATCATGGAAAATGAAATATGGGAATCTATGCAATTTAAGATTAATAGTGCCAATTCTTGTAGGTTTGAGAATGGATCTATTTTCAAAGAATAAAAAACCATTTGTATTGCCATTCAATTAATCATCTAAGTCTCTCTAAAACTTCATATGGTACGTAATAATAGTATCAAGCAACCATGAATCTTTCTAACAAGCAAATGGAGTTTTTAGAAAATCTTCATCTATTCAAATATTGTGATGAACAACAACAAAATGAGTGGCTTTAGGAGATTTAATATTTTTTTTCCTTTTGATCTCACTTTTCTTTGATATTCTCCCATGAGATCCTACATGTCTTTTCATCATGTCCATCATTTCCATAATAGGATTTCCCCCTACCTCTAAAATACTTACTTCCATGTCCTCTCTTACAACCTTCTCCTCCAGAAGAATCATGTGATCAATTATTCCATTTTTGAGCAAGCTATAATGTCTCTCCAATGTCCTAAACCATTTTATACCTGAAATATTTCTCATAGTTTGCAATTTTCTCCACCAGAGATTAAAAATTGAGGGTCTTTAATTGGTCACTAGTTTGAAATGATTCGAGATAGTGAGAATATGTTCGGTAGAGGGCCTTGATAAAGGCCATGAGAGTAATGTATATATTCATATCAACAACATCATTTTTTCATGCATGATGGATTTAATTTCGAATGTGAAAGCCATGGGATCATTACCCTTCAACTCTAGATTAAAGAGATTTAACTATAATTGAATTATCTCCAATTTTGAATATGAATCATAAAAATATTTCAACTTCTTCAAGTCACACCAATAATATTTTATAGACCTAATGTGATGACTCACCTCTTCATTTACAAAAGAAATAACCAAGGAAGATGATTTCTTATATTTATTTGTTCATGCCACAAGATTTTTATCTATTGTAGGTTTGATAGTTGAAATATATGCATCAAAAATGCGATAATAAAAATAATTAAAGATCAAAGTGTTCTTAATATTTCTTTACCATTATAGATAATTTTCTCCACTAAGAACCACACCAAAAATTGAGACAAGAGATGCATTTTTAGAAGAAAAAAAAATCACTTTGAAACTATAAGTAATGCCCATGCCAAAATGATTCCCAAGACTGGCTATGTTGGTTTACTATAGGTTTTTCAAACCACATGCACTAGAAAATTCAAAATAAGAACATGGAATCCTAGCTTCAAAACATTCAATGTGCACTTTTGTATAGGAAAACATAGACAAGTTGACCCAGTAATTAATTCGATAATCGTACTACTCATTTAATTGCTAAGGTAAAAAATGTAAGTCACTTATTTAAATGAATGACAAAAGGATGAGGAAACCGGTTAGACAAAATTAGAAGTCAACTCAGCAAGGTATTAAAATGGCCAACAATCAATCATGTAATCCCATGGAGAGAAAGAGAGAGTCTCCTGGGTTTTGTGAGGATTATATGGTTGTCGTATAACCTTTGGGTGAGAGAGAAATATATAGGAAGATGAAAATGACCTATGGAAAATGAAAAATCACCCAGCTAAGGGAAAACAACCAAACCATAGTGTGAAATTGTCAAGGAAAGGTAAAATGGGCCATGTGTAAAGATAATTTGACTAATATAAGTAATTAAACTGTTGAGAGTTTAGATGGAGTCCACCAATGGTCAACAAGCAAATGGAAGACACCTAACATGCATTAGATGGTTGTGTGCAACTTGTACGGGAAGGAAACATTGCCAACGTTGACTATGGTCAATTAGAAAGGGACAAATTCCATCTAGGAATACCAATTTGAATTGAGGAGCAAGAAGGGTGATTTATAAGTGTGAGAAATGATCCAACAACCATGAAAACCTAATTTAGCAACTATATAAATTTTTGCAGTAGATAAATTTTAATAGCCATATATATCAAACTTTAAAAGGATATGGATGATGGACGTTCTAGAGCTATTGAGAAAAAATGAAACAACCAATATTAAAGACCATTGAGCTATCTAAGAGCACCAATACTCCAATACCACTTACAAACCTTGAAAAACTCCAATATTGAATGAATTTTGTTAATGTGGGTGACATATTAATATATTGAGACATGACCTTTGGTTTCATTCTCAAAGGGGTATGCTGACTATTGTTTTTCACATATGACTTTTCATATTTCTCTTAAATGAGTAGCAATAATATTTACAATAGATAACAATCCCTATTTTTAGGTATCTAACAAGAGATGGTTTGATTTAGAAGAACATAATTCATAAAAATATAAAGGACATGGTCCATTGGAGGTATGATGGCCAACAAATATAAATACCAATAATGGTGTTGTATCCCATTACAATTTGATTTGACATGGAACAAGATATCCAATGAAACAAGCATTCAAAGAAAAAGACCTGTCATTTAAGTAATGGAAAGGAATTTAAGAAATAGTTAGGATAGAGGATCCACATGATAGACATGTCTTGAGAAGGAAAACTAGAGTGAAAAGGAATAAAAGAAGAGAATGTTGGTAGGTAAGTCCAAATATGTATATAATTGAGAAGTCAAGGTATAACCCAATAATTTATATAGGAAAAGCAAAATATTTTCTTCAAATTTTATAATTAAACCTATATATCTCAATGGATATAAAACCCTTGGTTATCGTGATGGATATAGAAAACCAACGAAATAAATAAAAGAGGTCAATTAGTTGATTAAAAAACACTTGAAAAGTTATTAGCCAATATTATTTATTATGTGATGGGATTGATGTGCATAAGACACTACGCTAAAGCTTTAAGGAGGGGCTAAACGAAGTAACTCTAGAAAGAAAAGTCTCAAAGAACATGATGGGAAGTAGTAATAGGGTCCAAAATGTGAAAAATAATAATATATATATGATGCAGGAGCATTCAAGCCAAGAAAACTCATTGTATTTTAGTAGACATAGGGGTATTGTGTTTTCAAGGAAGTTGGGTTCCTAAGAGTGAATTAAATGTAATTATTAAGTTTTCGAGTGATTTTAATGAGAGAAGCTAGAATAGGGAATTAATTGAATTTTGTAAGGCTTATTTGTAAATGTTCTCGAATATAGGAGACATGAGAGATTTAGGATAGTTGAGGGATTGAGGGATTTGAGAATTGATTGTAAATCTTAGATTAGGAGTCAGTTAATGGATTTCAGGATTAGAGAGGAGTTTTAGGAACAAGAAAGAGATTTAGGAATTTTGTTAAGGAATTCATGGATCTAAACCAAGAATTGGTTTTACAGTCCTTATGTATAATGTAAGCCTAAAAGGAAAAGACAGAGGTTTTATAGGTTAGAAAGTTAGATAATTAATTGGTTAAGCTAGAGTGTGGGATTTAAGCCTACGGGTTGAGTGTAACAAAGGCCATTGAAATTGAAGATCAGGCCAAAGAGATTCTTTTATGGAAATATTTGTTTGTTAATATAAACAACTCAATTCTGAGTTCGAATGTGTATTTCGATGGATTGAATGATAAATGTAATGTGAACCAGAGTCCTGTGTAATAAATATATGGAGGTGGAGTCGTGGCGAATATACAGAGGAAGAGAAGAGGCAGAGGGCCAATCAAAGAATCCAAGTGATGCTTTGGAATGATATAGAGTAAGAATTCACAGTGTTTAAGTTCAAGCAGATGCGAATTAAGTAGCAGAAGAGCCAAGGGATGAAACCATGAAGAAAACTTGAAAACCATAGAAGACTGAAGAAATGTGCAAAACCCAAGTAAAGAAAGAGGGCGAAGGAATGAAGTGTGGATGAATCATAGCCATTGGATCTTGGTGATCAATGACCAGGATTAATTTGCGTAGCACAGCATCACAACTGTCGATCATATAACATCAACATTCATCGGCTGGAAGTTGGCCGAACGTTAATCAAAAGGTGCGGACTCAAACTTTATTAGATTGGGAATTTATAATTCGATCGAGTCCATGTAGCTAGTTAATTACCAGGCTTGTTGTCATCCTGAAATCAGTGTGAAACATCAAATCTTCTAAATGCAAATCAATGACGGAGATTTGTAATGCAATTATGTTGATCGGAAAAGATAAGAACCATCAGATCAAAAGGAGGATCAACGGTGGTGATTGTTAATAAATATCGCATCGCAACAAGTAAACGGTAATTTTATCGACGAAGGAGTATTGAGGCATGCGATAGGAGCAGACCTGATAGGGAAATGAAGCACAATTAGTGTTATATGAAATCTGGAATATATGATTGCATATCATGAAAGAAAAAGGTATGTGTTAATGTGACTGCAAAGGAGCGATTGTCGATTTCGATAAAGGTGTAGCCTCGTGAAACGTTTAGAGGCCGTACCAAAGGTGAAAAGGTATGTTTTGAATGCATTTCTTTTGTGAATGGTTATAAAAGCAACTAAAGCACCGATAGAAGAAATTGTGGGTTTTACCCAAATTAACCAAAGGAACATGTGGATTTGATTATATATGTGGGAATAAGAACTAATTAAGGGTTATAAGGGTTAAATGAGTTGCGCTTATAAATGAATGAAGGTTATAAGGTTCTATAATGTTTCGATAGTCTGGATAGGAAGGGTTTAAAAGAAAGGATTTAAATAAAGCCACATACGAAGGATAAGGGGTGATTTAGGTACGATAGATGCATATTGAATGTAGGACTGGACTATGTTGGGGTTTAATAAACCATAAAGCATAGGAACTAATGAATGGGCCTTTAACCTTAAGAATTGAAGATTTAACTCCTTAGTGAGTTAAAATTTCCAAGAAAGATCATATATGTGCATAATCCATGCATACTGTGGGTAAAGTAGGGGTAACCCTGTGTCATTTTGTATCAGAGCATAATTGTTATTGGAACAATTGATAGCAAAATAGAATAAGGGAATTATGTAGAAACGGAATTAGAACAAAGTTGTGTTTTAAGATGTGTATGTATGCAAGGGAGATCAAATTTTAATCTGACAAATAATAGGCACAAACAGATAAAGTGCAACAGAATTAGCAGATGCAAGAAAAGGAGGAAAATCCACTCAAAGTACACGTTGGTGGAACAAGATCATGTAGAGAGCTTGGAGGTGAGATGACATGTTTTGTTTGATTTTATTTGAAGATGGAAGAGTTGGGTTTATATTGGTGCATAGGTAACAACATAAGGAGGTGAGAATATTACAACAACAACCTAAGAGCAAGGAGTGCTCGATTGGTTCCAAAGGAAAGAACCAGAGAGATGCTGAAAGACTGAGCTCAGAGGAGAGAAGCTTAGTGAGGCATATGTAGCAAGGTAGAGATATTGTTGCAGATCAGAAAACCAATTCCATAAAAGGATGTGGGTAGAATTCCCAAGGTAATGAAGGAAGCTGGTAAGACTTTCTAACTGAAAGAAGAAGTGGTCAGAACCAAGTATTTCATAGTGATTGAAATACAATAGGAAAATTGTGTTCTTAAGGAAGTGCAGATGAGTTGAAGCCTAAAGGAGCATAGAAGAGTGCTCAAAGGAGGTTCCAGAGGTAGAGAACCAATTGCTTGCCAAAAGACCAAGTACAGAGGAAAGCTTGGTGAGTTAAGTGGCAGCAGGGAGGACTTGTTGTTGTAGAGGCTTTTGTGGAGCTCATAGTGAATGAGTGAGGAACTCATAGTGATGGAGAAGAAGATGGCTACTGATAGTCATAGTAGAGGTTTTGAGGAAGACCACAATAGAATAAATATGAAGAAAGAGGTTGCCAAGGCTAATGACAAGAGGATGAATCAAGAGGAATTTGACAAGGAAATTGCAGAGTTGAAAGAACAACTAGATGTATTGATGAGGATACTAGAGGAAAGCTAGAGACTAGGTTGGGTCTTGAGGAAGAAGCCAATGAAGTGGCATAAATTGCAAAGAAATCTACAGCAGAGACAAGTAAGGTGGTTGATGGGAAAACTCAGACAGGCTGAGTTGGAAATGGAAGTGTCCATTTGTGAACCATAGGAGGGTGAAGTTCTAGGTGAAGATGAATACTTGAAGACTAAAACTTCAAGTGAGGGAAAAAGGTCTAATGATTTTCAATCTGATAATTTGTGTATTTTTACAGGTGAAACATGGAAAGAAGTACAATTTGCTGATATTGTCATAAAGAGGGAAGAAGATAGGAAGAATCTAAATTTCATTTTTATCTATTGTAGGTTTGATAGTTGAAACATATGCATCACAAATGCGATAATAAAAATAATTAAATATCAAAGTGTTCTCAATATTTCTTTACCATTATAGATAATTTTCTCCACTAAGAACCACACCAAAAATTGAGACAAGAGATGCATTTTCAGAAGAAAAAAAATCACTTTGAAACTATAAGTAATGCCCATGCCAAAATGATTCCCAAGACTGGCTATCTTGGTTTACTATAGGTTTTTCAAACCACATGCACTAGAAAATTCAAAATAAGAACATTGAATCCTAGCTTCAAAACATTCAATGTGCACTTTTGTATAGGAAAACATAGACAAGTTGACCCAGTAATTAATTCGATAATTGTACTACTAATTTAATTGCTAAGGTAAAAAATGTAAGTCACTTATTTAAAGGAATGAAAAAAGGATGAGGAAATTGGTTAGAAAAAATTAGAAGTCAACTCAGCAAGGTATTAAAATGGCCAACAATCAATCATGTAATCCCATGGAGAGAAAGAGAGAGTCTCTTGGCTTGTGTGAGGATTATATGGTTGTCGTATAACCTTTGGGTGAGAGAGAAATATATAGGAAGATGAAAATGACCTATGGAAAATGAAAAATCACCCAACTAAGGGAAAACAACCAAACCATAGTGTGAAATTGTCAAGGAAAGGGAAAATGGGCCATGTGTAAAGATAATTTGACTAATATAAGTAATTAAATTGTTGAGAGTTTAGATGGAGTCAACCAATGGTCAACAAGCAAAGGGAAGACACCTAACATGCATTAGATGGTTGTGTGCAACTTGTAAGGGAAGGAAATATTGCCAACGTTGACTATGGTCGATTGGAAAGGGACAAATTCCATCTAGGAATACCAATTTGAATCAAGGAGCAAGAAGGGTGATTTATATGTGAGAGAAATGATCCAACAACCATGAAAACCTAATTTAGCGACTATATAAACTTTTGCAGCAGATAAATTTTAATAGCCATATATCTCAAACTTTAAAAGGAAATGGATGATGGACGTTCTAAAGCTATTGAGAAAAAATGAAACAACCAATATTAAAGACCATTGAGCTATCTAAGAGCACCAATACTCCAATACCACTTACAAACCTTGAATAACTCCAATATTGAATGAATTTTATTAATGTGGGTGACATATTAATATATTGAGACATGACCTTTGGTTTCATTCTCAAAGGGGTATGCTGACTATTGTTTTTCACATATGACTTTTCATATTTCTCCTAAATGAGTAGCAATAATATTTACAATAGATAAAAATCCCTATTTTTAGGTATCTAACAAGAGATGGTTTGATTTAGAAGAACATAATTCATCAAAATATAAAGGACATGGTCCATTGGAGGTATGATGGCCAACAAATATAAATACCAATAATGGTGTTGTATCCCATTACAATTTGATTTGACATGGAACAAGATATCCAATGAAACAAGCATTCAAAGAAAAAGACCTGTAATTTAAGTAATGGAAAGGACTTTAAGAAATAGTTAGGATAGAGGATCCACATGATAGACATGTCTTGAGAAGGAAAACTAGAGTGAAATGGAATACAAGAAGGGAATGTTGGTAGGTAAGTTCAAATATGTATATAATTGAGAAGTCAAGGTATAACCCAATAATTTATATAGGAAAAGAAAAAATATGTTCTTCAAATTTTATAATTAAACCTATATATCTCAATGGATATAAAACCCTTGGTTGTCGTGATGGATATAGAAAACCAACAAAATAAATAAAAGAGGTCAATTAGTTGATTAAAAAACACTTGAAAAGTTATTAGCCAATATTATTTATTATGTGATGCGATTGATGTGCATAAGACACTATGCTAAAGCTTTAAGGAGGGGCTAAACGAAGTAACTCTAGAAAACAAAGTCTCAAAGAACAAGGTGGGAAGTAGTAATAGGGTCCAAAATGTGAAAAATAATAATATATATATGATGTAGGAGCATTCAAGCCAAGAAAACTCATTGTATTTTAGTAGACATAGGGGTATTGTGTTTTCAAGGAAGTTGTGTTCCTAAGAGTGAATTAAATGTAATTATTAATGTTTTGAGTGATTTTAATGAGAGAAACTAGAATAGGGAATTAATTGAATATTGTAAGGTTTATTTTTAAATTTTCTCGAATATAGGAGACATGAGAGATTTAGGATAGTTGAGATATTGTAGGATTTGAGAATTGATTGTAAATCTTAGATTAGGAGTCAGTTAATGGATTTCTGGATTAGAGAGGAGTTTTAGGAACAAGACAGAGATTTAGGAATTTTGTTAAGGAATTCATGGATCTAAACCAGGAAATGGTTTTACAGTCCTTATGTATAATGTAAGCCTAAAAGGCAAAGACAGAGGTTTTATAGGCTAGAAACTTAGATAATTAATTGGTTAAGCTAGAGTGTGGGATTTAAGCCTACGGGTTGAGTGTAACAAAGGCCATTGAAATTGAAGATCAGGCCAAAGAGATTCTTTTATGGAAATATTTGTTTGTTAATATAAACAACTCAAGTCTGAGTTCGAATGTGTATTTTGAGGGATTGAATGATAAATGTAATGTGAAACAGAGTCCTGTATAATAAATATATGGAGGTGGAGTTGTGGAGAATATATAGAGGAAGAGAAGAGGCAGAGGGCCAATCAGAGAATCAAAGTGATGCTTTGGAATGATATAGGGTAAGAATTCACAGTGTTTAAGTTCAAGCAGATGCGAATTAAGTAGCAGAAGAGCCAAGGGATGAAACCCTTAAGAAAACTTGAAAACCATAGAAGACAGAAGAAATGTGCAAAACCCAAGTAAAGAAAGAGGGCGAAGGAATGAAGTTTGGATGAATCATAGCCATTGGATCTTTGTGATCAACGACCAGGATTAATTTGCGTAGCACAACATCACAACTGTCGCGGACTCAAACTTTATTAGATTGGGAATTTATAATTCGATTGAGTTCATGTAGCCAGTTAATTGTCAGGCTTGTTGTCATGCTGGAATCGGTGTGAAACATCAAATCGTCTAAATGCAAATCAATGACAGAGATTTGTAATGAAATTCTGTTGATCGGAAAAGATAAGGACCATCAGATCAAAAGGAGGATCGACGGTGGTGATTGTTAATAAATATCGCATCGCAACAAGTAAACGGTACTTTTATCGATGGAGGATGATTGAGGCACGCGATAGGAGCATACCTGATAGGGAAATGAAGCACAGTCAGTGTTATTTGAAATTCGGAATATATGATCGCACATCATGAAAGCAAAAGGTATGTGTTAATGTGACTGCAAAGGAGCGATTGTCGATTTCGATAAAGGTGTAGCCTCGAGAAATGTTTAGAGGCCGTACCAAAGGTGAAAAGGTATGTTTTGAATGTATTTCTTTTGTAAATGGTTATAAAAGGAACTAAAGCACCGATAGAAGAAATTGTGGGTTTTACCCAAATTAACCAAAGGAACTTGTGGATTTGATTATATATGTGGGAATAAGAATTAATTAAGGGTTATAAGGGTTAAATGAGTTCCGCTTATAAATGAATGAAGGTTATAAGGTTCTATAATGTTCTGATAGTCTGGATAGGAAGGGTTTAAAAGCAAGGCTTTAAATAAAGCCACATACGAAGGATAAGGGGTGATTTAAGTACGATAGATGCATATTGAATGGAGGACTACACTATGTTGGGGTTTAATAAACCATAAAGAATAGGAACTAATGAATGGGCCTTTAAGGGATGAAAGTCCAACTTAACTATGAGAGCATGGCTTAACACGATGAACGACTGAGTTCTGCTGGGCTAGGGTTCTACCTGGGCAGTGACTGTCACAGGCCTGGAGCACCACAGATCAAGACTGGAAGCACTGTTTCGAAAGGGGCATTTGCTGTCAGATTGGATGGGAGCAGAGGGGTCCAGTGGGACCCCTACTTTCAAACAGGTCATCCTGCAAAAACGAATGCAGAACATGAAGGAAGGAGTCAGAATAGAGGGTCAGAATAGTTCAAGGTTTAACAGTAGAAACAAGAAGGAGAAGACACCAATGATGTCTGACAAGACTGTCTTCTCTGCAGAGGTCAGAATATCAGAAGAACAGAATAAGGGCAGCAATCAAGAGAACACCGTGGAGAAGACTCAGCCCGCGGGAGAGAAGGAAGCGGAACCACAAATAGACAAAGAACAAGTAGACAGCAACAAAAAGCAGTCGGAAAAGGAGGGGGAGACCAACGCCAACCCCAACAAGTCTCGGGCCACCAGTAGCGCCTGTAAGCCAAAGAAAACTGAAAGCTTACGAGTGACTATCTCTGACCCGGAAATCCAAACCTATAGGGAGCACATGGCTGAACATGCCATCATCTGCAGATTCATGGGAATCTGGCCAACGGAGAGGACTCTCTGCCAATGGATAAGGCAAATGTGGAAACCTAAAGGAGATGTGCAGCTACATCTAGGAGCAAGAGGTTTTTTCACTGTAGTTTTCACTAGCATTGAAGACAAAGACAAGGTTTTCGAGGGCGGCCCATATTTTCTAGCCTTAGCAGGGTTATACATGAGACCCTGGAAGCCAAACTTTGCCCCGGAAAAAGAATCTTTCACCCGCGTCCCAGTTTGGATAAAACTCTTTTCTCTCCCGATCGACTACTGAGGGTTGAACGCCCTGAAGCAAATAGGGGACAAGCTTGGTAAGTTTTTCAAAGCTTCAGAAGCCACCCTGCAAAAAAGATACACTTCCTGTGCAAGAATTTGTGTTGAAATGGATGTCTCCGGAGCGCTTCATGAAGGAGTCTGGCTGGAGTACAGGGACGAGGAATACTTTCAAGCATTAGATTATGAGCACATACCCTTCAGGTGTCGAAAATGTCATGAACATGGACATCTGATGAGAGATTGTCCTCTGAACCAGAAGGAAGCAGAAGAAGACAAAACCCAGCACAACAAAGACAAAAACGACTTTATCAAACCAAAGCACAGGCAGAGGGCCTACAGAAGAAGGAATATCAAAGGAGACACAAGGAAAAATCTCTTCAACAATCCTTTTGAATATCTGGACCTGGAGACTGACTCAGAGGAAAAAAAGAACACAATCGACAGAGAAACAGAGCAAGTAGGACAGGAACACCCCCAAGCGGAAGCTAAAGAAACCGGGATGCCCAGCGATGAAGTCCAAATGCAAGACAAAATAGAGGAGTCGGACTACGAGATAGAGATGTTAACCAGTGAAGCGGGGAGTGAAGATCAGGAGTTGGATGAAACACTAGCTATGGCAGGTTTAGATCTATCAGCTCTGGTGGACAAATGGAAAGCCGAAGGGATTGAAACAGCGCTGGAGGAAGAGATAAGAAGGGTCAAGGACCTCTTCATAGCATGGCAAAAAGACATCATGGAGAAACAGAAGCACAAACTCGGCGTCATTAAAGGTGGCAAAGATCAACACAGAACAACCCTAGGCAAAATCTTTGGTTCAGTACACAAACACCGTAGAGGACACAAATCAAATGGAGAACACTTGCAGGAGCTGGGGGAGATGTTGATCAATGCAGGTCAGATCAAGCAGTTAAGTGAGTACCCGTCCTTCCTAAAATCTAGTTAATCATGAAGATTGTATCCTGGAACACAAGAGGTATGAACAGTCAAAACAAACAAAGACTTCTAAAAAGACAGATGGAGAAAAACAATCCTAATATGCTGTTTTTACAAGAGACAAAATGCAACAAAGTCCTCATTGAAAAACTACGAATCAAACTAGGTAGAAACTTTGAAGTTTTAGAGATAGAGAGTAAAGGACGTGAAGGAGGCTTAGCAACTTTCTGGGATACCAGGAGATACCAGCTAGTTGCAGCAGAAGCAAGCAAGAACTACCTGGCCATGGAGATGCTTCTTACAGGTAATTCTTCCTCTTTCCTTTGTATTAATATCTACAGTCCTCAGAGGTTAGATGATAAACTTGTTTTCCTAGACTCCTTGAAGAAACTTATGGAAAGACACCCAAAAGCAAATTGTATCTTGGGAGGAGATTTCAATATGATTACCTCCCTCATGGAGGAAAAACGGGGGCTCTGGAAGCTCAATCAGGATGGTGAACAATTTAAAGAATTCATCGACAATGAAAATTTAGTAGATGTGTACCCAAAACAAGGTAGCTTTACCTGGAATAATAGACGGGGTGGTGAAAATCTAATCTCCTCAAGACTGGACCGTTTTCTCGTCTCAGAGAACTTATTACTAGATGGGAGAAATCTGGAGTCAAGCATTCTTCCCAGTGGAGGGTCTGACCACTGGCCGATCTCCCTTATTGTCGAGGTTCCAGGAACCCCCAGGAACAAACCCTTCAGATTCGAGAAGTTCTGGATCGAACACCCCAATTTTCTCACCATGGTGGAAAAATGGTAGGCTGAACCCTTAGCTGAAGAAGGATCCAAGATGTTCAAATTGCAAAAACGACTCAAAAACATAAAATTGAAATTAAAAGATTGGAACAATACAGTTTTTGGGAATATTTTTCAGGAAAAAGCAACTATAGAGCAAAAACTGGAACAAATTCACAAAGATGGGATAGCAGGCAGGAGAGATGAGGACTCCTGTGAACAAGAGAAAGAGTTAACACAACAATGGCACACCAGATGCAAGCAGGAAGAAACATTATGGAAACAGAAATCTCGGGTGCTATGGCTAAAGGAAGGAGAGCAAAATACAAAATTTTTTCACAGGTCGGCAATAGACTACATGAATGCCAACAAGATCCTAGAACTGAAGAACAGTGAAGGAGAAATCCTTAGAAATCACAAGGATATCTCGGCTCTACTTTCAAATCACTTCAGTAACATAGCTCAAGAACCAAGTGTCAATAGGGAGGCAACCATTCAGGAAATAACCAATGCCATTCCCAACTTAATCACAGGGGAGCAGAATTGGTCCCTAAGGAAAAGGATCACTATGGAAGAGGTGGAGGAGGCAGTAAGGAGCATGCCTAATGACAAAGCGCCGGGTCCAGACGGGTTCACCATCAATTTCTACAAAGTCTGCTGGGAAATTGTCAAGAACGATATTTGGGAAATTGTGGAGGATTTAAGAAGATCTAAAACTATCCTTAAATCTCTAAATTCAACTTTTATTACTCTAGTTCCAAAAGTAGAGGAGGCCAATACCCCGGAAAAGTTCCGACCTATAGCCCTCTGCAATGTAATATATAAGATCATATCTAAAGTTATCGCCAACAGGCTGAAGATGATACTCCCGGGCATCATCTCACAGGAACAATCTAGCTATGTGGAAGGCAGGCAGATTCTGGACAACATTTTGCTAGCCCAGGAAATGATACATTCTCTCCACTCAAGGAAAGTTCCTGGTATGCTAATGCAGTTGGACCTATCCAAAGCATATGATAAAGTGAGTTGGACTTACCTGGAAGCTATTTTAAAAGCTTTTGGCTTTAGCCAGCCCTGGATCAAATGGGTATTAGAACTTATCAAATCAACGAGATATTCTATTCTAGTAAATGGCACTCCCTCCACGCCCTTTAGCCCTTCAAGAGGCATAAGACAAGGGGATCCTCTTTCCCCTTTCCTGTTTGTCATTCTTATGGAAGGCCTAAGTAGATTAATTGCCAAGAAAAAAGATGACGGCCAGATCAGAGGTTTACAGCCCATCAGGTCCTGCCCTGCTACCACTCATCAGCAATTCGTAGATGACACAATGCTACATGGTACCCCCACAGTGAAAGAAGATACTGCGTACAAAGATATTCTCCACCTCTTCAGCAAAGCCTCGGGTATGGAGATTAACTTCTCCAAATCTACCATCTTTTTTTTCAACACCCATCATGCGGTTCAATCTCATCTCTCCAGACTGCTGGGGTTCAGAATAGGTTCCTTACCTTCCAGATATCTAGGTGCCCCCGTCACCCTCAAACCTTGGCAAAAGGCTCATTGGGAGAAAATCCTGGCCAGTATGGAAAGGAGATGCAAACACTGGACTAATAGAGCTCTAAATTTTGCAGGCAGACTGGTGCTCACAAAAGCAATCCTCCAAGCCATTCCACAATACATGCTCTCGATCCTTCCCGCTCCTAAGGGAGTCCTAGATCAAATAAGAAGCATTCAACGTTCCTTCCTTTGGAGTGGAAACAGTGAAAAGAAGAAATGGTCGCTGGTGGCCTGGAAAAAACTATGCAGACCAAAGAACAGGGGAGGCCTGAATCTGGTTGATCCCTCTATTGCCAACAGAGTTTGCGGAGCCAAAATCTGGTGGAAGTGAATTTCAAACACTAACCTCCCTTGGGCCAATCATTGGAAGGAGAAATACAGGCCGACCAGCAGCAATCTGGATCTCATAAGATTGCAGGATTCCCCCAACGGATCCCCCATTTGGAATCACGCCCAAGCTAACAGAAGCATTATCCAGGATTACTGCTTCTGGGAAATTCGTAATGGAACTGAAGCTCTCTTCTGGGAGGATGCTTGGCAACAATCCCCAAAATTATAATCTCCTACCCTCCAACCCCTAATGTTAGCCTACCAAACAGAGGGCCACAGCAGAGTCAACCACTACTGGAACTCTTCCACTGAAGACCCGGAATGGAGAGAGTGGAAAGCTTTCGATCCAGACTAGAATGGCATGCCTCAACATGTTATCCATGATCTAAACCAACAAATTCGCAAAATAAAGATTAGAATAGCTGTTGAAAATGACAAGCTCAGGTGGGAACCGAAAGGTAACGGGGAATTCTCGCTTAAAGAAGCAAGGAGCATAATCGAACAGGTAGAACATCCCAACACAGTTCCTTGGGCCGACAAAATTTGGGATAACTTTTAGTGGCCAAAAATAAGAACCTTCCTGTGGCTTCTTATGCAGAAGAAAACTCTAACTTGGGAGAACTTACAAAGAAAAGGATTTCAGGGACCTTCAAAATGCCACATGTGCCTACAGGAGGAGGAAACGATGAATCACCTCTTCAACTCCTGTGAATGGGCTTCCCAGTTATGGCTGTGGATGGAAGCAATCCTGGAAGACACAGATCGAAACAGGGACTCCATTCAGGATTCGATTACCAATTGGAGGAAAAACGTCTCTCGTATGAACAGTGTAAGCAGCATTTGGAAATGTACCCCAGGTTTCATTACGTGGACTATATGGAAAGAAAGGAATATACGAGTCTTTACACAAGAAAACCGAAGTATTGAATGCGCAAAAGAATCAATTTTAAACAACATCAAACAGCTGGTTCAGGCAAAATGCAAAATCGACCCAAAGGATAAACCAACAGGAAAGGACTTACGCATCTTAAAGACATTTCAACTGGAAGCCTTCAGTAGCTGCCCCACCGGAGGTCATAAAGCCCGCGCCTCCTCTCAAATCCACAGTTGGCAACCACCTCCTGAAGCCTGTCTCAAATTGAACTTTGATGGCGCTTCGAGGGGTAACCCGGGCATTGCAGGTATCGGCGGAGTCATACGTAATCACAAAGGAGACATAATCCACATTTTTTGCAGATCGTTGGGGGAATGTACGAACAATGAAGCGGAATTTGCAGCAATGGAGAAAGGTTTGAAGGTTCTTAGGTCCCTTAGACAGGGTAATTTCATAGTAGAGGGGGATTCCTCTTTGGCAATCTCTGCGGCTCAGCGCCTCCAAGCAGGAACTCAAACTAACAAAGTCACCAAACATTGGAGACTGGCGAAGGCGACCGAGAGCATAGCAGAATTGATAGGAGATTTGAAAGGCACTGTCTTCCAATCTATCAGGAGAAAGGCAAATGGCGGGGCCGATTTCCTGGCAAACCACGGGGCTGACACACCGCACCTCATCACGAATAGTTGTTGGCAGGACGTAGACTGCCCTACTCTCAAGGTGAAATGCGAACAGCTGGCGGAAAAGGAAAATTTCCACGTCGACTCTTCATAAGGGGTGACGGCCCCAGCACCAGGTACCGGGAGGAGAAAATCATAAGCATCAGCATTAATCATAACCTCAGTGATGGTGTGACAGGGCGTTAAGGACAGGGCACAACCCGGCGGCGGTATGTCAGCACAAGTATCGATAGTTACGGATCAAATGATCGAATCAACTGCAGCAGTACTAGCCAATCCGTCATCTCTGGCAGGATTATGCAAGGCAAGGCTCCCAGAACATTTAAGCCAAACCTTAATGAAGTTAAGGGACTGGACGTTTGGAACAGGGGAAATCAGCAGGCTGATACACAGAACACCCCCGCAACTTCCAATCACCGTCATGATCTTTCCATCGTACAGTTTACTTGGCATCAAAGCAATCAAGGCATGAGCAGCCAACTCCTCCCGGATTCTGCCCGCCTTGGACTCGTCTGTGCGAACCGAATTTCCATTTATGGCAGCGGTACCCGAAGCTTAAGTGGGACAGCTACTACCCGCAGGCGATTTCATAATCGAAGACGCTATAAAGCAAGACATCGCAACCCAGTTCATCCCACTTCTGCTCTAGTGATGGGTGATAACAATACTGCCAACGATAATCGGTGTAGTGAGAGAAGGCATAGCAGAGGAGTCATGGATGTGAGTGGAAGCCGCTGCGCTGCAGCGAATCAGGACCTCCATGAAGCTAAGAAAGGGTATGAGACCAGAGCCACTGCCAAGCATAAGCGCAAAGTGGCGGATCTGGAGAACAAGGTTAAACAGGAAGAAGAAGGTCGAACGGAGGAGGAGGTTGCGGCAGAAGTAAAATGGCTGCATGATCCAGGAACCCCAGCTAACAGGGCTACTCAGTTTGTGCGCACCAGAGCGGAAAGCTGGCGTATTAAGACGCTGATAGCCAAAGTGCTGGAATCCATGGACAAGGAGAGGCCAAAGATCATTACAGAAGTGAAGTTGACTGACGCGCAGATGGCCAAAATCTTGGACTTCAACAACACTCTGGACAGCCGCATCACCAGGGTTCAGGATGCCATCCATGTCGTGGACCGCAAAGCTTACTCTCCTTATCAAGCTGCTTAAAGACACCATCAACCAGGGCCCCTGTGCCACTCAAACTTCAAACGCCACGGAGCAGGGCGACAATGTTCTCAATGCCATGCAAGCCAGGGTTAATACCCATGTTTCTCAAATGGGCCTGGACACCATCAGTCTGATGGGCAAGCACATCTAGACTCTGCCTCTGCTCTTTTTGTCTTCTGTTCTGGGTCTTCAGCTCTTTTTGGCTTTCTCTGGTTTTAACAATGTCAATGTATCGGTTTACTATGTAACGACCCTCGGGGTGTATGCGAATAAGGTTTGCCGCTGCCGCCTTGCGTGGTGTGCCTCTGGCATTTTAGTCTGCTCAGTCCTGTTGGATAGTCTGTCCCAGTTGTCCATCTGCATTAGCAGAATTTTTGTACTCTATTGTGTTATATAATATAACTATCTGATTTACACAAAAAGAATGGGCCTTTAACCTTAAGAATTGAAGATTGAACTCCTTAGAGAGTTAAAATTCCCAAGAAAGATCAGATATGTGCATAATCCATGCATACTGTGGGTAAAGTAGGGGTAAGCCTGTCTCATTTGGTATGAGAGCATAATTTTTATTGGAACAATTGATAGCAAAATAGAATAAGGGAATTATGTAGAAAAGGAATTAGAACAAAGTTGTGTTTTAAGATGTGTATGTATGCAAGGGAGATCAAATTTTAATCTGATAAATAATAGGCACAAACAGATAAAGTGCAACAGAATTAGCAGATGCAAGAAAAGGATGACAATCCACTCAAAGTACACGTTGGTGGAACAAGATCATGTAGAGACCTTGGAGGTGAGATGACATGTTTTGTTTGATTTGATTTGAAGATGGAAGAGTTGGGTTTATATTGGTGCATAGGTAACAGCATAAGGAGGTGAGAATATTGCAACAATAGCCTAAGAGCAAGGAGTGCTCGATTGGTTCCAAAGGAAAGAACCAGAGAGATGCTGAAAGACTGAGCTCAGAGGAGAGAAGCTTAGTGAGCCATATGTAGCAAGGTAGAGATATTGTTGCAGATCACAAAAGCAATTCCATAAAAGGATGTGGGTAGAATTCCCAAGGTAATGAAGGAAGCTGGTAAGACTTTCTAACTGAAAGAAGAAGTGGTCAGAACCAAGTATTTCATAGTGATTGAAATACAATAGGACAATTGTGTTCTTAAGGAAGTGCAGATGAGTTGAAGCCTAAAGGAGCAGAGAAGAGTGCTCAAAGGAGGTTCCAGAGGTAGAGAACCAATTGCTTGCCAAAAGACCAAGTATAGAGGAAAGCTTTGAGAGGTAAGTGGCAACAGGGATGACTTGTTGTTGTTGAGGCTTTTGTGGAGCTCATAGTGAATGAGTGAGGAACTCATAGAGATGGAGAAGAAGATGGCTACTGATAGTCATAGTAGAGGTTTTGAGGAAGACCACAACAAAAGAAATATGAAGAAAGAGGATGCCAAGGAAAATGACAAGAGGATGAATCAAGAGGAATTTGACAAGAAAATTGCAGAGTTGAAAGAATAAATAGATGTATTGATGAGGATACTAGAGGAAAGCTAGAGAATAGGTTGGGTCTTGAGGAAGAAGTCAGTGAAGTGGCATAAATTGCAAAGAAAGCTACAACAGAGACAAGTAAGGTGGTTGATGGGAAAACTCAGACAAGCTGAGTTGGAAATGGAAGTGTCCATTTGTGAACCAGAGTAGGATGAAGTTCTAGGTGAAGATGAAGACTTGAAGACTGAAACTTTAAGTGAGGGTGAAATGTATGATGATTTTAAATCTGATAATTTGTGTATGTTTACAGGTGAAACATGGAAAGAAGGTCAATTTGCTGATATTGTCATAAAGAGGGAAGAAGATAGGAAGAATCTAAATTTTGTTTTAAAAGAGGAAGTAGGGAAGGATATCAATCAATCAAGTAAAGGACTTGATGAGATTGAGGAGAAGACCATTGAAATATATCTAAGTCATGTAAAGGACTTGGAACAAAAGGAGGAATTGGTGATTGAATCATCAGATGAGGTCAGGAGGTCTTGTGGTTTTACAACTGATAGGTTATGTATGAATGTAGGTATTGCAGAAGATAAACCATTTTATGGACATGTCTTGAATGAAGCTAAAAATGGCTAGGTAAAGTATGATGATGACTTTCTTTTAAATGAAGATCAAGTTGAGCTATTACAACAAAAGGAGTTCTTAAATTCCATTCTTAATGGAGGAAATATCTTCAGTAGAGATGAGACAATTTTTTCCTATGGTAGGAAATTTTTTATTGAATATAATAATGAGGAATTTATTTTCTTAAATGATCAAAGGGAGAGTGATGGACAAACATCTAAAACTATCAAAGCGATAGACGACCGGAATTTTATTCTAACCGAGAATGAATAAATAGAGTCAATAAGTTATGCTTGTGACAAAGAAGAAGATAGTGACGATTGTACAAAGGTTTTGGGAGAAATTACAAGTGAGATGGAAAATTTGTAACAAGAGTTAAGTCTTTTGGAGAAAAGGATAGAAGACCAAAAAGTAAGTGTTCAGGTTGTAAAGTTAGAATTGAACGAGAATGAAGAAGTTCACTATAGTGGACAAGGATAGAAAGACATCATTAGAACAGATGGTGTGGAGGAGAGACTAGCCGACAGTCTCATGAATTCTACTGAGAATTCAAATTAGCATACTGATGTGCTGATAGAGGAGGAGAAAATAGAGCAGCAAGCTGAGCTATTGCCAAAGAAGGAAAAGGCACAAAAGCCTTATGTTTTTTATTTTAATAATTGTTTTGTGAGTGTAGGTTTAGTTACAGATGTTGGAAGAAATTTGACACACATGAGCAGCCAAATAAAAATTAAAGAAGAAGATTCTATGGAACAATGCAATCCATGGAGCAGAGGTGTTCAATCGCTGGAGAGAATGTTGGGCAGTCATGATTCAATGAATACAGGGGTAATATTGACAGAGGGTAAAGATGAAAGGGAGGTAGCCAAGGTAAGCGTAGGACTCAAATCAAGAGTAGAAATAGAAGCAAGAGCAAGAGCAATGTCTACAACAAGAGTAAGAGTAGAAGAACAAGTAGTAAACTAGCAACTACGAGCTGAAAGTAACCAACAACAGTTTGAAGAATTAGTGGATAGAAGCAACAACCTAAACTAGAAGGAAAGAAATAACAATAAGTGGCAAAGTATGGACCAGCCCAAGGATGTGCTAGAGATGGAGATTGAAGAATTATGGAAGCTAATGATGAAATGGGCTATAGGGAGGAAAATGATAGCAGCAGGAAGGATGATCAATCAGAGTATGAACCTAATTGACAAGGAGAGGAAGATAGAGCAGAAAATAGCAGACATACAACAACAACAAAGGAGTAAAGCATTTGGGCAGCTAAAAACTAATGTTTGGGACCCTGGAGATTTTCAATCAACTTATGAAGACACGTCATCAGGAGATCATCGAAATTTTTTACTTGGGGAGTTTGATGCAGGAGCATTTAGGCCAAGAAAACTCATTGTATTTTTGTAGACATAGGGGTATTGTGTTTTCAAGGAAGTTGGGTTCCTAAGAGTGAATTAAATGTAATTATTAATGTTTTGAGTGATTGTAATGAGAGAAGATAGAATAGGGAATTAATTTAATATTGCGAGGCATATTTGTAAATGTTCTAGAATATACAAGAACACGAGAGATTTAGGATAGTTGAGAGATTGAAGGATTTGAGAATTGATTGTAAATATTAGATTAGGAGTCAGTTCATGGATTTAGGGATTAGAGAGGAGTTTTAGGAATAAGAAAGAGATTAGGAATTTTGTTAAGGAATTCATGGATCTAAACTTGGAATTGGTTTTAGTGTCCTTATGCATAAATGTAAGCCTAAAAGGCAAAGACAAAGGCCAGATAAGTTGGAAAGTTAGATAATTAGCTGGTTAAGCTAGAGTGTGGGATTTAAGCGTACAAGCTGAGTGTAACAGAGGCCAGCGACATTGAAGAATAGGCCAAAGAGATTATTTTATGGAAATATTTGTTTGTTAATATAAACAACTCAATTCTGAGTTCGAATGTGTATTTCGAGTGATTGAACAATAAATGCAATGTGAACTAAAGTCCTGTGTAATACATATATGCAGGTGGAGTTGTGGTGAATATACAGAGGAAGAGAAGGGACAAAGGGCCAATCGGAGAATCCAAGTGATGCTTTGGAATGATCTAGAGTAAGAATTCACAACGTTTAAGTTCAAGAGGACATGAATTAAGTAGCAGAAAAGCCAAGGGACGAAACCCTAAAGAAAACCTGAAAACCATAGAAGACTGAAGAAATGCATAAAACCCAAGTAAATAAAGAGGGTGAAGGAATGAAGTGTGGATGAATCATAGCCATTGGACCTTAGTGATCAATGGTCAAGATTAAATCGTGCGGCGTAGTGTCGCAGCCATCAATGATATAACATCAACGATCATCGGGTGGAAGTTGGCCAAATGTTAATCAAAAGGTGCGAACCCGAACTTTATTAGATTGGGAATTTATAATTCCATCGGGTCCATGTAGCCAGTTAATTGTCGGGCTTGTTGTCATCCCGAAATGAGTGTGAACTGTCAGATCTTCTAAATGTAGATCAACGAATATTTGTAATGCAAGTTTGTTGATCAGGAAGGCTAAGAACCATCAGATCAAAAGGAGGATCAATGGTGGGGATTGTTAATAAATATCGCATCGCAACAGGTATACGATGCTTTTATCAGAGCAGGAGTATTAAGGCATGCGATAGGAGTGGACCCGATAGGGAAATCAAGCATAGTTAGTGTTATTTGAAATCTGGAATATATGATCGCATATCAGGAAAGCAGATGGTATGTGTTAATGTGACTGTGAAGGAGCGATTTCCGATTTCGATAAAGGTGTAGCCTCGGGAAACATGTAGAGGTCGTACCAAAGGAAAAGAGGTATGTTTTGAATGTATTTCCTTTGTAAATGGTTATAAAAGGGATTAAAGCGTCGACAAAAGGAATTGTGGGTTAAACCCAAAGTAACCAAAGGAACATGTGGGTTTGGTTATATATGAGGGAATAAGAATTAATGACGGGTTATAAGGGTTAAATGGGTTCTGATTATAAATGGATGAAGGTTATAAGTTTTTATAAAGTTTTGATAGGAAGGGTTTAAAAGCAAGGCTTTAAAGAAAGCCACATACGAAGGATAAGGGTTGATTTAAGTCCGATATATGCATATTGAATGGAGGACTACTATGTTGGGGTTTAATGAACCATAAAGCATAGGAACTGATGGATGGGCCTTTAACCTTAAGAATTGAAGATTTAACTCCTTAGTGAGTTAAAATTCCTAGGACAGATCAGATATGTGCATAATCCATGCATATTGTGGGTAAAGTAGGGGTAACCTTGCGTCAATATGTGAACTAGATAGGTTATGAAAAAAGGACTTCTAGATAAATTATAATGGTTTGATAGTAGGATAAGAGTAAAAATGTGAAAATATTTAGACAAGGCACGGTCAAAATTTTGTGTGGCTATACACAACATATTTTGTACACAAGTTATTTTGTGTGTAAGTTCATCGATGACCTCTTACTAAGTTAGTAAAAAACTACCAATTTAGTAAGAGATGGAAATTACACTTTTTCAAGGATTTATGATTAAATGAGTGGAGAGACTTTATTTCCATGTACTAATGACCCATCACTAAAGTAGTGGAGAAGTGACGTTATAAATGTTGCATTAAAAGGGGAATATATGTATATGTATATGTATATGTATATATATGAATGGATATATTTTACTATAAACTATTTTCAATTTTGAGAAAAAAATGACTCTTATTAGTGACCATTTAAACTAACCTTCAAATATATATATATATATGTTTACTAAATTTTTGAAGAAACTCATAGAAATCTACATTTACAAAATCTAATGAGCATTATTTCAAAAATATTTAAAAACCCATAATTAATAAAATAAAGAAGTACAATATTAATATTTTGTGTGTGAATATATAGATATTGTTATCAAAATATTAATATAGATTTAAGTAGATTAACAATTATTAGTTGAATTTATGGGTACTCACAAAAATTTACGTTAAACGTATATTTATAAGATATAATGAATATGAATTAAAAAATAGTGCAAAAACCCATAATCATTAAAATAAAATAGTAAAATATTAGTAGCTTTGTGTTGAAGTATATAAATATTGTAAAATATATTTTAAAATATTAATATTTTGTGTATGTATGTAGAGTCTAAATTTAGACGAAATAGTCTTTTTCACCGGAATTCACCAAAATTAGACAATACATTTTCAAGAAATTTTGTTGTATAAAATACACTTTTGAATGCATAAATGTATTCAACACAGTCGAAAACCCACAAGAGTTTGCCAAAATCACTCAAATTGCATAATTGGTCACTAGTTTGAAATGATTCAAGATAGTGAGAATCTGTTGGGTAGAGGACCTTGATAAAGGCCATGAGAGTAATGTATATATTCATATCAACAACATCATCTTTTCATGCATGATGGATTTAATTTTGAATGTGAAAGCCATGGGATCATTACCCTTCAACTCTAGATTAAAGAGATTTAACTATAATTGAATTATCTCCAATTTTGAATATGAATCATAAAAATATTTCAACTTCTTCAAGTCACACCAATAATATTTTATAGACCTAATGTGATGACTCGCCTCTTCATTTACAAAAGAAATAACCAGGGAAGATGATTTCTTATATTTATTTGTTCATGCCACAAGATTTATATATATTGTAGGTTTGATAGTTGAAATATATGCATCACAAATGCGATAATAAAAATAATTAAAGATCAAAGTGTTCTCAATATTTCTTTATCATTATAGATAATTTTCTCTACTAAGAACCACACCAAAAATTGAGACAAGAGATGCGTTTCCAGAAAAATATCATTTTGAAACTATAAGTAATGCCCATGCCAAAATGATTTCCAATACTGGATATGTTGGTTTACTATAGGTTTTTCAAACCACTTGCACTAGAAAATTCAAATAAAGAACATGGAATCCTAGCTTCAAAACATTCAATGTGCACTTTTGTATAGGAAAAATAGACAAGTTGACCCAATAATTAATTCAATAATCGTGCTACTCATTTAATTGCTAAGGTAAAAAATGTAAGTCACTTATTTAAAGGAATGACAAAAGGATGAGGAAATCAATTAGACAAAATTAGAAGTCAACTCAACAAGGTATTAAAATGGCCAACAATCAATCATGTAATCCCATGGAGAGAAAGAGAGAGTCTCCTGGCTTGTGTGAGGATTATATGGTTGCCGTATAACCTTTGGGTGACAGAGAAATATATAGGAAGATGAAAATGACCTATGGAAAATGAAAAATCACCCAACTAAGGGAAATCAACCAAACCATAGTGTGAAATTGTCAAGGAAAGGGAAAATGGGCCATGTGTAAAGATAATTTGACTAATATAAGTAATTAAATTGTTGAGAGTTTAGGTGGAGTCAACCGATGGTCAACGAGAAAAGGGAAGACATGTAACATGCATTAGATGGTTGTGTGCAACTTGTAAGGGAATGAAACATTGCCAACGTTGAGTATGGTCGATTGGAAAGGGAAAAATTCCATCTAGGAATACCAATTTGAATCGACGAGTGAGAAGGGTGATTTATAAGTGAGAGAAATGATCCAACAACCATGAAAACCTAATTTAGCAACTATATAAAATTTTGCAGTAGATAAATTTTAATAGCCATATATCTCAGACTTCAAAAGGAAATGGATGCTGGATGTTCTAGAGCTATTGAGAAAAAATGAAACAACCAATATTAAAGACCATTGAGCTATCTAAGAGCACCAATACTCCAATACCACTTACAAACCTTGAATAACTCCAATATTGAATGTATTTTATTAATGTGGGTGACATATTAATATATTGAGGCATGACCTTTGGTTTCATTCTCAAAGAGTTATGATGACTATTGTTTTTCACATATGACTTTTCATATTTCTCCTAAACGAGTAGCAATAATATTTACAATAGATAACAATCCCTATTTTTAGGTATCTAACAAGAGATGGTTTATTTAGAAGAACATAATTCATCAAAATATAAAGGACATGGTCCATTGGAAGTATGATGGCCAACAAATATAAATACCAATAATGGTGTTGTATCTCATTACAATTTGATTTGACATGGAACAAGATATCTAATGAAACAAGCATTCAAAGAAAAAGACCTGTCATTTAAGTAATGGAAATGACTTTAAGAAATAGTTAGGATAGAGGATCCACATGATAGACATGTCTTGAGAAGGAAAACTAGAGTGAAAAGAAATACAAGAAGAGAATGTTAGTAGGTAAGTCCAAATATGTATATAATTGAGAAGTCAAGGTATAACCCAATAATTTATATAGGAAAAATAAAATATTTTCTTCAAATTTTATAATTAAACCTATATATGTTAATGGATATAAAACCCTTTGTTGTTGTGATGGATATAGAAAACCAACAAAATAAAAAAAAGAGGTCAATTAATTGATTAAAAAACACTTGAAAAGTTATTAGCCAATATTATTTATTATGTGATGGGATTGATGTGCATAAGACACTCTGCTAAAGCTTTAAGGAGGGGCTAAACGAAGTAACTCTAGAAAACAAAGTCTTAAAGAACATGATGGGAGGTAGTAATAGGGTCCAAAATGTGAAAAATAATAATATATATATGATGCAGGAGCATTCAGGCCAAGAAAACTCATTGTATTTTAGTAGACATAGGGGTATTGTGTTTTCAAGGAAGTTGGGTTCCTAAGAGTGAATTAAATGTAATTATTAATGTTTTGAGTGATTTTAATGAGAGAAGCTAGAATAGGGAATTAATTGAATATTGTGAGGCTTATTTGTAAACATTCTCGAATATAGGAGAACACGAGAGATTTAGGATAGTTGCGAGATTGAGGGATTTGAGAATTGATTGTAAATCTTAGATTAGGAGTCAGTTAATGGATTTCGTGATTAGAGAGGAGTTTTAAGAACAAGAAAGAGATTTAGGAATTTTGTTAAGGAATTCATGGATCTGAACCGGGAATTGGTTTTAGAGTCCTTATGTATAAATGTAAGCCTAAAAGGAAAAGCTAGAGGTTGGATAGGTTAGAAAGTTAGATAATTAATTGGTTAAGCTAAAGTGTGGGATTTAAGCCTACAAGTTGAGTGTAACAGAGGCCATTGAAATTGAATATCAGGCCGAAGAGATTCTTTTATGGAAATATTTGTTTGTTAATATAAACAACTCAATTCTGAGTTCGAATGTGTATTTTGAGTGATTGAAAGAAAAATGTAATGTGAACCAGAGTCATGTGTAATAAATATATGGAGGTGGAGTCGTGGTGAATATACAGAGGAAGAGAAGAGGCAGAGGGCCAATCAGAGAATCCAAGTGATACTTTGGAATGATCTAGAGTAAGAATTCACAGTGTTTAAGTTCAAGCAGACGCGAATTAAGTAGCGGAAGAGCCAAGGGACGAAACCCTGAAGAAAACCTGAAAACCATAGAAGACTGAAGAAATGTGAAAAACCCAAGTAAAGAAAGAGGGTGAAGGAATGAAGTGTGGACGAATCATAGCCAATCGATCTTGGTGATCAATGGCCATGATTAAGTTGCGTAGCACAGCATCACAACTGTCGATGATATAACATCAACAATCATCGAGCGGAAGTTGGATGAATGTTAATTAAAAGGCGCGGACCCAAACTTTATTAGATTGGGAATTTATAATTCGATCAAGTCCGTGTACCCAGTTAATTGTCGGGCTTGTTATCATCCTGAAATCGGTTTGAAGCATCAGATCTTCTAAATGCAGATCAATGACGGAGATTTGTAATGCAAGTTTGTTGATCGGGAAGGCTAAGAAAAGTCGGATCGAAAGGAGGATCAACGGTGGTGATTGTTAATAAATATCACATCGCAACAAGTAAACGGTACTTTTATCGACGGAGGAGTATTGAGGCATGCGATAGGAGCAGACCTGATAGGGAAATGAAGCGCAATTAGTGTTATTTGAAATCCGGAATATATGATTGCATATCATGAAAGCGGAAGGTATTTGTTAATGTGACTGCGAAGGAGCAATTACCTATTGCGATAAAGGTGTAGCCTCGGGAACCATGTAGAGGCCATACCAAAGGCAAAAAGGTATGTTTTGAATGTATTTCCTTTGTAAATGGTTATAAAAGGAACTAAAGCACCGATAGAAGGAATTGTGGGTTTTACCCAAATTAACCAAAGGACACATGTGGCATTGGTTATATATGCCGGAATAAGAATTAATTAAGGGTTATAAGCGTTAAATGAGTTCCGCTTATAAATGGATGAAGGTTATAAGGTTTTATAATGTTCTGATAGTCCCAATAGGAAGGGTTTAAAAGCAAGGCTTTAAATAAAGCCACATACGAAGGATAAGGGGTGATTTAAGTACAATAGATACATATTGAATGGAGGATTGGACTATGTTTGGGTTTAATAAACCATAAAGCATAGGAACTAATGGATGGGCCTTTAACCTTAAGAATTGAAGATTTAACTCCTTAGTGAGTTAAAATTCCCGGGAAAGATCATATATGTGCATAATCCATGCATACTATGGGTAAAGTAGGGGTAACCCTGTGTCATTTAGTATCAGAGCATAATTGTTATTGGAACAATTGATAGCAAAACATAATAAGGGAATTATGTAGAAAAGGACTTAGAACAAAGTTGTGCTTTAAGATGTGTATGTAGGCAAGGGAGATCAAATTTTAATCTGATAAATAATAGGCACACAGAGATAAAGTGCAACAGAATTTGCAGATGCAAGAAAAGGAGGACAATCCACTCAAAGTATAGGTAAATTGTGGAACAAGGTCATGTAGAGACCTTGGAGGTGAGATGACATGTTTTGTTTGATTTGATTTGAATATGGAAGAGTTAGGTTTATATTGGTGCATAGGTAACAGCATAAGGAGGTGAGAAGATTGTAGCAATAGCCTAAGAACAAGGAGTGCTCGATTGGTTCCAAAGGAAAGAACGAGAGAGATGCCGAGAGACTGAGCTCAGAGGAGAGAAGATTAGTGAGCCATATGTAGCAAAAAGGAGACTTGTTACTGTAGAGATATTGTTGCAGATCACAAAAGCAATTCCATAAAAGGATGTGGGTAGAATTCCCAAGGTAATGAAGGAAGCTGGTAAGACTTTCTAACTAAAAGAAGAAGTGGTCAGAACCAAGTATTTCATAGTGATTGAAATACAATAGGACTGATTGAAATACAATAGGAAGTGCAGATGAATTGAAGCCTAAAGGAGCAGAGAAGAGTGCTCAAAGGAGGTTCCAGAGGTAGAGAACCAATTGATTGCCAAAAGACCAAGTATAGAGGAAAGCTTTGTGAGGTAAGTGGCAATAGGGATGACTTGTTGTTGTTGAGGCTTTTGTGGAGCTCATAGTGAATGAGTGAGGAACTCATAGAGATGGAGAAGAAGATGGCTACTGATAGTCATAGTAGAGGTTTTGAGGAAGACCACAACAAAAGAAATATGAAGAAAGAGGATGCCAAGGAAAATGACAAGAGGATGAATCAAGAGGAATTTGACAAGAAAATTGCAGAGTTGAAAGAATAAATAGATGTATTGATGAGGATACTAGAGGAAAGCTAGAGAATAGGTTGGGTCTTGAGGAAGAAGTCAGTGAAGTGGCATAAATTGCAAAGAAAGCTACAACAGAGACAAGTAAGGTGGTTGATGGGAAAACTCAGACAAGCTGAGTTGGAAATGGAAGTGTCCATTTGTGAACCAGAGCAGGATGAAGTTCTAGGTGAAGATGAAGACTTGAAGACTGAAACTTTAAGTGAGGGCGAAATGTATGATGATTTTAAATCTGATAATTTGTGTATGTTTACAGGTGAAACATGGAAAGAAGGACAATTTGCTGATATTGTCATAAAGAGGGAAGAAGATAGGAAGAATCTAAATTTTGTTTTAAAAGAGGAAGTAGGGAAGGATATCAATCAATCAAGTAAAGGACTTGATGAGATTGAGGAGAAGACCATTGAAATATATCTAAGTCATGTAAAGGACTTGGAACAAAAGGAGGAATTGGTGATTGAATCATCAGATGAGGTCAGGAGGTCTTGTGTTTTTACAACTGATAGGTTATGTATGAATGCAGGTATTACAGAAGATATACCATTTTATGGAAATGTCTTGAATGAAGCTGAAAATTGCTAGGTAAAGTATGATGATGACTTTATTTCAAATGAAGATCAAGTTGAGCTATTACAACAAAAGGAGTTCTTAAATTCCATGCTTAATGGAGGAAATATATTCAGTATAGATGAGACAATTGTGTCCTATGGTAGGAAATTTGCTATTGAAGATAATAATAAGGAATTGATTTTCTTAAATGATCAAAGGGAGAGTGATGGACAAACATCTAAAAATATCAAAGGGATAGATGATCATAATTTTATTCCAATCGAGAATGAAGAAATAGAGTCAATAAGTTATGCTTGTGACAAAGAAGAAGATAGTGAGGATTGTACAGAGGTTTTGGGAGAAATTCCAAGCGAGATGGAAAATTTTTGGCAGGAGTGAAGTCTTTTGGAGAAAAGGATAGAAGACCAAAAAGTAAGTGTTCAGGTTGTAAAGTCAGAATTGAACGAGAATAAAGAAGTTCACTACAATGGACAGGGACAGAAAGACATCATTAGAATAGATGGTGTGGAGAAGAGACTAGCCAACAGTCTCATGAATTATACTGAGAATTCAAATCAGCATACTGATGTGCTAATAGAGGAGGAGAAAAAAGAGCAGCAAGCTGAATTGTTGCCAAAGAAGGAAAAGGCACAGAAGCCTTATGTTTTTTATTTTAATAATTGTTTTGTGAGTGCAGGTTTAGTTACAGATGTTGGAAGAAATTTTACACATATGAGTAGCCAAATAAAAATGAAAGAAGAAGATTCTATGGAATAATGCAATCCATGGAGCAGAGGTGTTCAATCGCTGGAGAGAATGTTGGGCAGTCATGATTCAATGAAGACAAGGGTAATCTTGACAGAGGGTAAGGATGAAAGGGAGGCAGTCAAGGTAAGTGTAGGAATCAAATCAAGAGCAGAAATAGAAGCAAGAGCAAGAGCAATGTCTACAACAAGAGTAAGAGTAGAAGAACAAGTAGTAAACTAGCAACTACAAGTTGAAAGTAACCAACAATAGTTTGAAGAATTGGTGGATAGAAGCAACAATCTAAAGTAGAAGGAAACAAATAAAAGTAAGTGGAAAAGTATGGACCAGCCCAAGGATGTGTTGGAGATGGAGATTGAAGAATTATGGCAGCTAATGATGAAACGGGCCATAGGGAGGAAAATGATAGCAGCAGGAAGGATGATCAATCATAGTATGAACCTGATTGACAAGGAGAGGAAGATAGAGCAGAAAACAGCAGAATACAACAACAACAAAGGAGCAAAGCATTTGGGCAGCTAAAAACTAAAATTTGGGACCTTGGAGATTTCCAATCAACTTATGAAGACACATCATCAGGAGATCATGGAAATTTTTTACTTAGGGAGTTTGATGCAGGAGCATTCAGGCCAAGAAAACTCATTGTATTTTCGTAGACATAGGGGTATTGTGTTTTCAAGGAAGTTGGGTTCCTAAGAGTGAATTAAATGTAATTATTAATGTTTTGAGTGATTTTAATGAGAGAAGATAGAATAGAGAATTAATTGAATATTGTGAGGCATATTTGTAAATGTTCTAGAATATACGAGAACACGAGAGATTTAGGATAGTTGAGAGATTGAGGGATTTGAGAATTGATTGTAAATATTAGATTAGGAGTCAGTTCGTGGATTTAGGGATTAGAGAGGAGTTTTAGGAACAAGAAAGAGATTTAGGAATTTTGTTAAGGAATTCATGGATCTAAACCAGGAATTGGTTTTAGAGTCCTTATGCATAAATGTAAGCCTAAAAGGCAAAGACAGAGGTTGGATAAGTTGGAAAGTTAGATAATTAGCTGGTTAAGCTATAGTGTGCGATTTAAGCCTACGGGCTAAGTGTGATAGAGGCCACCGACATTGAAGATTAGGCCAAAGAGATTATTTTATGTAAATATTTGTTTGTTAATATAAACAACTCAATTCTAAGTTCGAATGTGTATTTCGAGTGATTGAATGATAAATGCAATGTGAACTAGAGTCCTGTGTAATAAATATATGTAGGTGGAGCCATGGTGAATATACAGAGGAAGAGAAGGGACAAAGGTTCAATCGGAGAATCCAAGTGATGCTTTGGAATGATCTGAAGTAAGAATTCACAATGTTTAAGTTCAAGCGGATGCGAATTAAGTAGCGGAAAAACGAAGGGACGAAACCGTGAAGAAAACCCGAAAACCATATAAGACTGAAGAAATGCGTAAAACCCAAGTAAATAAAGAGGGTGAAGGAATGAAGTGTGGACGAATCATAGCCATTGGACCTTAGTGATCAATGGCCAGGATCAAATCATGTGTCGCAGCCGTCGATGATATAACATCAACGATCATCGGGCGGAAGGTGGCCAAACGTTAATCAAAAGGCACGAACCCGAACTTTATTAGATTGGGAATTTATAATTCCATCGGGTACATGTAGCTAATTAATTGTCAGGCTTGTTGTCATCCCAAAATCGGTGTGAACCACCGGATCTTCTAAATGTAGATCAAAAACAAAGATTTGTAATGCAAGTTTGTTGATCGGGAAGGCTAAGAACCGTCAGATCGAAAGAAGGATCGACAGTGGTGATTGTTAATAAATATCGCATCGCAACAGGTAAACGACGCTTTTATCAGTGGAGGAGTATTAAGGCATGCGATAGGAGCAGTCTCGATAGGGAAATGAAGCACAATTATTGTTATTTGAAATCTAGAATATATGATCACATATCGGGAAAGCGGATGGTATGTGTTAATGTGACTGTGAAGGAGCGATTGCCGATTGCGATAAAGGTGTAGCCTCGAGAAATGTGTAGAGGCTGTACCAAAGGGAGAAAGGTATGTTTTGAATGTATTTCCTTTGTAAATGGTTATAAAAGGGATTAAAGCACCGATAGAAGGAATTGTGGGTTAAACTCGAATTAACCAAAGGAACATGTGGGTTTGGTTATATATGTGGGAATAAGAATTAATGACGGGTTATAAGGGTTTAATGAGTTTTGATTATAAATGGATGAAGGTTATAAGGTTTTATAAAGTTCTGATAGTCCCGATAGGAAGGGTTTAAAAGCAAGGCTTTAAATAGAGCCACATACGAAGGATCAGGGGTGATTTAAGTTTGATAAATGCATATTGAATGGAGGACTGGACTATGTTGGGGTTTAATGAACCATAAAGAATAGGAACTGATGGATGGGCCTTTAACCTTAAGAATTGAAGATTTAACTCCTTAGTGAGTTAAAATTCCTGGGACAGATCAAATATGTGCATAATCCATGCATACTGTGGGTAAAGTAGGGGTAACCCTGCGTCAATATGTGAACTAGATAGGCTATGAAAAAAGGACTTCTAGATAAATTGTAATGGTTTGATAGTAGGATAAGAGTAAAAATGTGAAAATATTTAGACAAGGCATGGTCAAAATATTGTGTGGCTATACACAACATATTTTGTACACAATTTATTTTGTGTGTAAGTTCATTGATGACCTGTTACTAAGTTAGTAAAAAACTACCAATTTAGTAAGAGATGGAAATTACTCATTTTCAAGGATTTATGATTAAATGAGTGGAGAGACTTTATTTCCAAGTACTAATGACCCATCACTAAAATAGTGGAGAAGTGACATTATAAATGTTGCATTAAAAGGGGAATATATATATATATA
>APFE030070519.1:0-17542 GCA_000404065.3 Pinus taeda | reverse complement strand
TTTTAAAAGAGGAAGTAGGGAAGGATATCAATCAATCAAGTAAAGGACTTGATGAGATTGAGGAGAAGACCATTGAAATATATCTAAGTCATGTAAAGGACTTGGAACAAAAGGAGGAATTGGTGATTGAATCATCAGATGAGGTCAGGAGGTCTTGTGTTTTTACAACTGATAGGTTATGTATGAATGCAGGTATTACAGAAGATATACCATTTTATGGAAATGTCTTGAATGAAGCTGAAAATTGCTAGGTAAAGTATGATGATGACTTTATTTCAAATGAAGATCAAGTTGAGCTATTACAACAAAAGGAGTTCTTAAATTCCATGCTTAATGGAGGAAATATATTCAGTATAGATGAGACAATTGTGTCCTATGGTAGGAAATTTGCTATTGAAGATAATAATAAGGAATTGATTTTCTTAAATGATCAAAGGGAGAGTGATGGACAAACATCTAAAAATATCAAAGGGATAGATGATCATAATTTTATTCCAATCGAGAATGAAGAAATAGAGTCAATAAGTTATGCTTGTGACAAAGAAGAAGATAGTGAGGATTGTACAGAGGTTTTGGGAGAAATTCCAAGCGAGATGGAAAATTTTTGGCAGGAGTGAAGTCTTTTGGAGAAAAGGATAGAAGACCAAAAAGTAAGTGTTCAGGTTGTAAAGTCAGAATTGAACGAGAATAAAGAAGTTCACTACAATGGACAGGGATAGAAAGACAACATTAGAATAGATGGTGTGGAGAAGAGACTAGCCAACAGTCTCATGAATTATACTAAGAATTCAAATCAGCATACTGATGTGCTAATAGAGGAGGAGAAAAAAGAGCAGCAAGCTGAATTGTTGCCAAGGAAGGAAAAGGCACAGAGGCCTTATGTTTTTTATTTTAATAATTTTTTTGTGAGTGCAGGTTTAGTTATAGATGTTGGAAGAAATTTTACACATATGAGTAGCCAAATAAAAATGAAAGAAGAAGATTCTATGGAATAATGCAATCCATGGAGCAGAGGTGTTCAATCGCTGGAGAGAATGTTGGGCAGTCATGATTCAATGAAGACAAGGGTAATCTTGACAGAGGGTAAGGATGAAAGGGAGGCAGTCAAGGTAAGTGTAGGAATCAAATCAAGAGTAGAAATAGAAGCAAGAGAAAGAGAAATGTCTACAACAAGAGTAAGAGTAGAAGAACAAGTAGTAAACTAGCAACTACAAGTTGAAAGTAACCAACAATAGTTTGAAGAATTGGTGGATAGAAGCAACAACCTAAAGTAGAAGGAAACAAATAACAGTAAGTGGAAAAGTATGGACCAGCCCAAGGATGTGTTGGAGATGGAGATTGAAGAATTATGGCAGCTAATGATGAAACGGGCCATAGGGAGGAAAATAATAGCAGCACGAAGGATGATCAATCAGAGTATGAACCTGATTGACAAGGAGAGGAAGATAGAGCAGAAAACAGCAGAGTACAACAACAACAAAGGAGAAAAGCATTTGGGCAGCTAAAAACTAAAATTTCGGACCTTGGAGATTTTCAATCAACTTATGAAGACACATCATCAGGAGATCATGGAAATTTTTTACTTAGGGAGTTTGATGCAGGAGCATTCAGGCCAAGAAAACTCATTGTATTTTCGTAGACATAGGGGTATTGTGTTTTCAAGGAAGTTGGGTTCCTAAGAGTGAATTAAATGTAATTATTAATGTTTTGAGTGATTTTAATGAGAGGAGATAGAATAGGGAATTAATTGAATATTATGAGGCATATTTGTAAATGTTCTAGAATATACGAGAACACGAGAGATTTAGGATAGTTGAGAGATTGAAGGATTTGAGAATTGATTGTAAATATTAGATTAGGAGTCAGTTCGTGGATTTAGGGATTAGAGAGGAGTTTTAGGAACAAGAAAGAGATTTAGGAATTTTGTTAAGGAATTCATGGATCTAAACCAGGAATTGGTTTTAGAGTCCTTATGCATAAATGTAAGCCTAAAAGGCAAAGACAGAGGTTGGATAAGTTGGAAAGTTAGATAATTAGCTGGTTAAGCTATAGTGTGCGATTTAAGCCTACGGGCTAAGTGTGATAGAGGCCACCGACATTGAAGATTAGGCCAAAGAGATTATTTTATGTAAATATTTGTTTGTTAATATAAACAACTCAATTCTAAGTTCGAATGTGTATTTCGAGTGATTGAATGATAAATGCAATGTGAACTAGAGTCCTGTGTAATAAATATATGTAGGTGGAGCCATGGTGAATATACAGAGGAAGAGAAGGGACAAAGGTTCAATCGGAGAATCCAAGTGATGCTTTGGAATGATCTGAAGTAAGAATTCACAATGTTTAAGTTCAAGCGGATGCGAATTAAGTAGCGGAAAAGCGAAGGGACGAAACCGTGAAGAAAACCCGAAAACCATATAAGACTGAAGAAATGCGTAAAACCCAAGTAAATAAAGAGGGTGAAGGAATGAAGTGTGGACGAATCATAGCCATTGGACCTTAGTGATCAATGGCCAGGATCAAATCATGTGTCGCAGCCGTCGATGATATAACATCAACGATCATCGGGCGGAAGTTGGCCAAACGTTAATCAAAAGGCACGAACCCGAACTTTATTAGATTGGGAATTTATAATTCCATCGGGTCCATGTAGCTAGTTAATTGTCAGGCTTGTTGTCATCCCAAAATCGGTGTGAACCACCGGATCTTCTAAATGTAGATCAACAACAAAGATTTGTAATGCAAGTTTGTTGATCGGGAAGGCTAAGAACCGTCAGATCGAAAGAAGGATCGACAGTGGTGATTGTTAATAAATATCGCATCGCAACAGGTAAACGACGCTTTTATCAGTGGAGGAGTATTAAGGCATGCGATAGGAGCAGTCTCGATAGGGAAATGAAGCACAATTATTGTTATTTGAAATCTAGAATATATGATCACATATCGGGAAAGCGGATGGTATGTGTTAATGTGACTGTGAAGGAGCGATTGCCGATTGCGATAAAGGTGTATCCTCGAGAAATGTGTAGAGGCTGTACCAAAGGGAGAAAGGTATGTTTTGAATGTATTTCCTTTGTAAATGGTTATAAAAGGGATTAAAGCACCGATAGAAGGAATTGTGGGTTAAACTCGAATTAACCAAAGGAACATGTGGGTTTGGTTATATATGTGGGAATAAGAATTAATGACGGGTTATAAGGGTTTAATGAGTTTTGATTATAAATGGATGAAGGTTATAAGGTTTTATAAAGTTCTGATAGTCCCGATAGGAAGGGTTTAAAAGCAAGGCTTTAAATAGAGCCACATACGAAGGATCAGGGGTGATTTAAGTTTGATAAATGCATATTGAATGGAGGACTGGACTATGTTGGGGTTTAATGAACCATAAAGAATAGGAACTGATGGATGGGCCTTTAACCTTAAGAATTGAAGATTTAACTCCTTAGTGAGTTAAAATTCCTGGGACAGATCAAATATGTGCATAATCCATGCATACTGTGGGTAAAGTAGGGGTAACCCTGTGTCAATATGTGAACTAGATAGGCTATGAAAAAAGGACTTCTAGATAAATTGTAATGGTTTGATAGTAGGATAAGAGTAAAAATGTGAAAATATTTAGACAAGGCATGGTCAAAATATTGTGTGGCTATACACAACATATTTTGTACACAATTTATTTTGTGTGTAAGTTCATTGATGACCTGTTACTAAGTTAGTAAAAAACTACCAATTTAGTAAGAGATGGAAATTACTCATTTTCAAGGATTTATGATTAAATGAGTGGAGAGACTTTATTTCCAAGTACTAATGACCCATCACTAAAATAGTGGAGAAGTGACATTATAAATGTTGCATTAAAAGGGGAATATATATATATATATACTATATATAGTATATATGAATGATATATTTTTTCTAGAATCTATTTTCAATTTGAGAAAAAATGATTTTGATTAGGGGACCATCAAAAATAGTGAGAAGTGACATTATAAAATGTTGCATTAAAGGGGAAATATATATATATTATTTTATATATATATATAATGGATATTATTTCTAGAATTATATTTTCAATTTTGAGAAAAAATGATTTTGATAGGGACATTCAAAAATATTTAAAAACCCATAATTAATAAAATAAAGAAGTACAATATTAATATTTTGTGTGTGAATATATAGATATTGTTATCAAAATATTAATATAGATTTAAGTAGATTAACAATTATTAGTTGAATTTATGGGTACTCACAAAAATTTACGTTAAACGTATATTTATAAGATATAATGAATATGAATTAAAAAATAGTGCAAAAACCCATAATCATTAAAATAAAATAGTAAAATATTAGTAGCTTTGTGTTGAAGTATATAAATATTGTAAAATATTAATATTTTTGTGTATGTATGTAGAGTCTAAATTTAGACGAAATAGTCTTTTCCACCGGAATTTACCAAAATCAGACAATACATTTTCAAGAATTTTTGTTGTATAAAATACACTTTTGAATGCATAAATGTATTCAACACAGTCGAAAACCCACCAGAGTTCGCCAAAATCAGAGAATACAATTTCAAGATTTTTTGTTGTTTAAAATACATTTTTGAATGCATAAATAGATTCAACACAGTTGAAAACCCATGGGGCACTTGAATTGCATAATTAAACAACTTAAACTCAAGTTTTTAAAAATATCCGCCTTATTTTGAATAAAATTAACCAGAATTTGAATAAAATTAACCAGAAAAATAGTCGTAAAAAATGGCATTTCATCTATAAATTAGACTACGCCTATATATATGTGTGTGTGTTCACTGGATTTATGAGTACACCATAGAAATCTATATTTGCAAATTATAATGAGCATTAATTCGAAAATATTTAAAAATCCATAAAAATATTAATATTTTGTGTGTGAATATATAAATATTGTGATCAAATATGATTTAAGTGGATTAATAATTATTAGTTGAATGTATGGGTATGCTCACAAATATTTTACATTAGATGTATATTTACAAGATATAATGAATATTAATTGAAAAATAGTGTGACAACCCATAATCATTAAAATAAAAGAGTAAAGTATTAGTAGCTTTGTGTTTAAGTATATAAATATTGTTAAATATATTTTAATATTGACTAAATAGACAAAATCAATCAATAACTAATTAATAATTAGACAAATATTCAATTTTTTCCCACTTAACATTATAATCACAAATTAAGATTAATGTTAACAATGAAGTCATAGAAGATATTAATATAACAGAAACGTAAAATATTAATTTTATAAAGTTATGTTAAATAAAATATACTTGAATGAAATAAAATAAAATATTAAAAATTAGTGGAGAGGGGTTGCATTCCTGGAATGGTCTTCCTTTATATAGAATAGACGACTTCATGGAGGGCCATCACTGTATAAGAATTGGAGAGTTCCAAACTTATCTAATGTTAGGGTCCAAGCCTAACCCCCTTATTTATGTAATAGGATCGAGTCATAGTTATAGTTAAGTAAAGAGTCAATAAAGCCTATATTAATAATTGTAAGTGGTTAACCCACATTTAATGAAGGGACCAAAGTTAGTTGGAAATGGGCCATGGTATTAGATAGATGGTATTAATAAGAACCATGGTATTGCCCCATGGTATTGCATGTATGAATCATGTATAAAGGATAGAGACTTCCCTCCAGGAGCATCATGTCTTATTGTGTAATTGAGCTCAGCTTTATTGGAGGTTGCCCCGTGGAAGAGGCAAGTGAACATTGCTTTCTGAATAATAAAATACTTGTTGTTATTTTTCATTGATCTATGTACTGGGTTATTTTTCATTATTCTATGTACTGGGTATATTTCTTCGCATATTTGGTATTGGGGTATCTTCTTGCAAGTTAAGAGCATAACATCCTTGTTGTTATTTTTCATTGTTCTATGTACTGGGTTATTTTTCATTATTCTATGTACTGGGTATATTTCTTCACATATTTGGTATTGGGGTATCTTCTTGCAAGTTAAGAGCATAACATCTAATTCAGTGTTTTTTGAAAAACAGTTGTCGTGCATATTAGGAAGACGAGTGCATATTCTTCAAGGAGAAGGAGAGTTATAACTTCGAATTGCATTTTTGAAAGAATGAAGCTTTTTTTCTTCTTATTAGTTGTTGTGGTTTTCAATGGCTCTTTTATGTTTCCAAGGGTGAATTCAGTACGTATCCATTTAGACAAAAGAATGGATTCGCGTGTCATGTATAACGTTCAACAATATGGTGCAAAAGCAGATGGCGCCACTGACAATATCAAGGTGAGAGAAACTTAAATCCATGAAAGAAAAGAGATAGAGAAATAAGGTTTAACAATTAAATTCGTTGTTTGTTTGTTATCTATAGGCATTTTTGGCAGCGTGGAATGCAACTTGTTCTTCTACTCGACCATCTAGTGTCTACATACCTAAAGGATTAAAATTTCTAGTTAGTCAAGTTTCTTTTACGGGGCCATGCAAGAATGCTGATATTATGGTGTAGGTAAACTGTTAATATTCAAGCATTCCTCACATGAAGCTTTCTCGATTTCCTTATTTTGAGCACTGAGATGTGTTTTGGCAGATAAGTGGGAATTTAATTGCACCATCCAATAATAATTTATGGAACCCACAAATTCCAAATCAACACTGGTTGGAGTTCACAAAGGTAGATGGTCTCACTGTGAATGGTGGGGGATCCTTGGATGGACAAGGAGCCTCCTGGTGGAACATGTGTAAAAATGTAAAGGTAAGTATAAAATTACCATTTGTACAATGAGTGATGTGTTGTTTCATAATGATTTGGATACATATCCTCATACTTAACACTGATTTCATAGTAATTTTGATACACGTCCTCATACTTAATACTGATTGAATACATTGTCTTTGGTGCAGTGCAAATTTGGGCCTGCGGTAAGTTCTTTACCCATTTTTTCACACAGTAATTTAAGTGTTAAACAATTAGGAATTAAATTATAGTGTAAGGAGTTTATCATGAGTGCGATTTTGACATTGTGGAATGATAATGGGCAGTCTTTACGATTGGTGGGCACTACTAATACGGTGGTGAGAGATTTGACTTCCATTGATAGCAAGCGGTTTCATATTACCATAGATTCAAGTGACAAAGTTCTGGTGGAGGGATTAACTATTAGAGCCCCTGCGGATAGCCCCAACACGGATGGGATTCACATAGATTCTTCTAATGTCCATCTTCGAAATCTCAACATTGGAACAGGTACCATATTTCCCATCAACAATTCAAAATTGTTGGAGGAAGGGTAACTATTATATGAAAGATAAAAGCTTTAACTTTGGTTGTGCAGGAGATGATTGTATTGGTATTTTGGAAGGGAGTTGTAATCTCTACATTGAACAAGTTACTTGTGGATCGGGTCATGGAATTAGGTGAAATAGTTTGATAATATTTCAATTGGGTGCCAAAGGATATGAGTATTCAATGCATTGCATTGCACTAATAATGGGTTTATGTTGTTATTACACAGTGTGGGAAGCCTTGGCGGATATCCTTCTCTTCATGGAGTCAATAATTTCACTGTAAATGGAGCTTCTTTCACGGGCACTGACAATGGAGTTAGAATTAAAACATTTCCAGGAGGGAAGGGCATTGCCAAGGGAATAAGATTTGAGAACATACATATGAACAATGTAGCAAATCCAATCATCATTGACCAATACTATTGCCCACATTGCACTGCCCAGGTGATCATGATTTTACACCTAATTTGCACAATTTCCCTTTAGTTTATTAACATATTTTTTTAGTAAGTTTTTTCTTTTCTTACTTTGTATGTGGCACTTGAGGATTGAAGCATGATATGGCCACTTAAGTTTTGTAGCGTACTATCAAGATCTGTAACTTGTTAGTTTTTGAGATTGGCTTTGGAGGTTTGTATCTTAGTTTGTGGTCAAATATTATTTTGTTATTAATGGTAAGTGCACGTGTGCAGGAATCCAATATGAATGTGTAGATTAGTGATGTGATGTACAAAAATATAACGGGAACTTCAACAACAAAGGAGGTCATTAATTTAACATGCAGTAAAAACTTTCCATGTGAAGGTATCAAAATGGAAAATGTGAATTTGAACTATGGAAATAATGGAGCTCAATCTGTGTGTAAAAATGTAAAGGGACTTCGAGCCAATTCTGTGAAGCCCTCTCTGGTTTGTTGAAAGGTGAATGATTCGTGTAAATGCCAACTTTATAATGTTGGTTTTTGTATTAGCTATTTTGTAATTTGAGTTAAGAAAATAAGAAAGCTCGTCTTTTTGGCATAAAAAATGTCAAATTCTTTAAACTTCACCTTCCTTGGATGGTGAATGCTTTTCATATACCAACTTGAACAAGTTGAAAGTTCCACTAACTATCTATGTTGGCTTTTGTACGAAGTATCTTCAAAGTAAATTTGTATCAAATTGTTAAAATGATTAAATTTAAATTGATTTGTGTATTTAATTGTTAAAATGATTAAATCTAAAATGATTAAATAGTTAATTTGAAATTAAGTAAGAATTACTTTTACTTTTACTTTTTACTTACTAAGAATAAGAATAGATAATAAAGGAAATACCTGAAAAAATAATGTGATATGTCTAGATGTTGTCTAGTTTGGACTTGCTTCCTTTGCAACATGAGTTACTTATTAAGAATTTATGTATGCCTCATGAATGAAGACCCCAATTCCATTTAACAATCATAGCCATCTAATCTCACAACTCTCTTATACATCTTCAAAATTTGTATGACCACATGTACGCATGATCCTTCGCACACAACTAAAGAATCCAGCCATACTCTCACTGTAGTACTCAGTCAAAGTTACCAGGGTATGAGGAGGGTGAAGGAGCATATTGTTCCATATATCATGAAGAAATTACCATGATGTACATGAGATTTCCCTCCTTACCCAGTCTCTTACAAAGTGTTGGGCTAGATTCATTGTGACTTTATCCCCTAGGTTTTTTGTTAAAGATATTAGCATACCATGGCTAAAACCAAACTTACAAGAAGTCGAAGGACATGAAACTCAAAAAGGAACATTCAAAGAAAGCAAAGGACCAAAATTTTACTTTGGTTATGCAACATATATGACTCAAATCATTGAATCAGAACCTTCTACTTATGAACAGGCTAGTAAAAATCTCAAGTATGGAAGAATGTAATGATGGTAGAATATCAATTAATAACGAACAATGATGTTTGGGAAATCGTTCCTAGACCAAAGGATAAATATATTGTGACATTGAAATGGATTTATAAAATTAAGCATGCAATTCATGGAAGCATCAACAAATATGAATTTCATGTTGGAATTCTTTTTGTAGTCATGTATATGTTCTCCCTAAATTTTAGGGGTCCAGGATGAGTTTATTTGAGATGTAGTTGGATAACTCAGTTTGACTGAGTTATAGATAGTTAAAATAGTTCTAACTGTTTGTGGAACTATTAGAGGATTAGTAGTGAGTTGGTGCACTGGTGCATCCTCAGGTGCTACACCAGCTAACTGAACATTCCCTCATCAGAAACTCATGCATGTCGATTCATAGAAAGACACATTTGAGACTAGAGTGCAGGGACAGTGTAATATCAATTGTAGCATGATATGAGTTGTACAAATGATGCATGTAATCAAAAGAGGACCTAGATTTGGATTACCTAGTTATGGAGGAAGGATTTCCTAATTAAATATGGGTTTATCATCATAGGAAATGCGCCAGGAAATAGGAGCTTGGGAGGCAACAAAATTGGCTAGGTGTTGGCTAGAGCAGGTTTGTGAGGCAGAGAGTTGATCATACTTGTGCAAGAATTGTTCTTGTGAGAACAACCTTTATATTATAGTCGGCATTTTGAGGAGTGGATTTCCCAAGAGAAATTATTGTGTTATGTGACATTGATTATATTACTCTTGTTTATTATTATTTTCATCGATCTATTGGGTTCCATTGTTTAAAGAGTAGAGCAGATTCTTGTCTTGTGTTTTAGTACATTACATGAGCTATGAATCTATAGGAAAATCTACACATTGATCTAAGATAAGAATGGTTCAGAGGATTGACATTTCCTTGCATCAAGTGTTGTGAAAATAGATTACGAAATAAACCTCTGAGGACATACCTTGGTGAACACTTGGGTGGGGTATATGCCTTGTAGAGGTAGTGTGGTGTCTTATTGAATTCTTCCCAACATTTTGCTCTGATTGTAGAGAGATAGAGAAGACTAGTCATGGCCTAAGTTGTTTGACCATGTTGGTTGTGAAGATGCTATCACCATTAATGCTTATCAAACCATATCCTTTTTTATATGAATATTTGAACTTGAGAATATCTTGTTGTTCCATTAGGAATACCTCCTTAGTTAAGAGGGAGTGTTGAAATTGTAACTAGTGTCAGTCTTCATAATGTAATTTAATTATATCATTGATGTATTTATCATATTCATTATTATTATTATTTTATTTTTGGTCAAAGCATGTTCTTCGTGATTGAATAGTAAAAAATAATCAAAATAATTTATTATGACTTAACATAAATTGTATCTGAGTCATGTCCCAGTTAGACATTTGAAAGAAAGGAAATTTAATTTTTATTTTTGAGTCAATAAGTCAACACAAAGGCCAAGTCGGACCTCCTTGGATAAGTTAGCCTATGTGGCACCTATTATGCCATCCTAGACAAATATATATAATATTCTATTTGACCTCTTGGAGAACCATTCATTCATCGCATCATCTATCTATTTCTACACCTAAATAAGAACAAAGTGAGCTGAAGTCAAAGGAAACATAAGAAAGTAAAAGGAGAGAGAAATGAAAAAGTTTCTACCCTATTTCTGTCACACGTGTGAGATTTCTAAGGAAAATATGAATTTATTACAAGGTTCAAATTTGACATCTACTGCACAGTAAAAATTTCTATGTTTTGACCAAATTTGAGAAAGGTTTACCAACATTTGCTTTTGTTGAATTTCACTTGTTTGAGGAAGGATGACTTGGAATATTTGTGGTATTTTGGTCATGGCCTTGGTCTTGGATATCTCTCATTTTGATAAAATTCTATAAGAGAAGGATTGTTGGGTTTCCCCCTTGTGGTGTTTTTCCTCGGCTTGGAGCCTAATTTTTAGTGTCTCTTGTTTCTTTGTGATTTTTATGTTTTGTAAATTTTTATAATTACTTAATGAAGAAGATATAATAAGTAATAAGAAGGAAACAAAATTTGACAAGTAATTATCAGAAAGAGGAATCAAGCATCAATATGTATTACACTTGATTTCTCAATAGTTGATACAATAAGATGTAATGATAGATTATGACACTTAAGAGTGCATTCTTTCTGGTGAAGAAATTAGCTAATTATTCTAAGAAAATCCATATTGGTGTTCAATATCACTTTGTGAGATATATGATTGAAGACAAGAATTTGTTGTTGGTAGAGGTGAACACTTTGAACAATGTTTCAGATTCATTAACAAAATTTGTCAGCAGTGAGAAATTATCTTGTTGTGGAGAAACAATGGGCATTACTGCCCTAGATTATTGATCATGAACTTTTCTGGCCACTTGTATGCAAATAAAACAACAAGTCAGACAATGTTGGGTGTTTGTTATATTAATTACATGACTAGGCCCATGAATTATACATTGTGTTGGGTACAATAGAGGTCACATGGGTTGTGGTAGATCCTCCTACATAGAGGTCTAGAGGTAGATCCCTTGAAAAAAGAGTGGGAGCCTTTTTGCATCTATTTTTGATGGATTTTTGCACACAAATTTTTATTTTAGAATTTTTGTGGTGCATGGTGATTTAGCCCATGGTTTTCTAATTTTGGTTAAGGAACTATGGTTGTATTATAATCCAAGGTCAATGGATAGGGAGGTTATGGATTTCATGGGATATACATGGTGTATGTAACATTATAAAGATATAATATACGAAAAAATCTTCTTTAGTTTCCCGGTTTTGTTTTCTGGGGAAAAATATCTATGCTAACGTGTGTGCTCCATTGCTTCTTTTCTATTGTTTACTAAGAATATATTTGTAGTAATTAATTTTACAATGATAAAGCCATCATAGTTGAGTTGCGATGGCCAATAGTTTTTCTTTATTAGGTGAACATTATGACGTTATTCGAGTATGTTTTCTTGGTCAATTTAATCAACCTAGCCAATTTACCCTCTCCAATAGAATATGTGAAGTTATACAAATGCTTGTCATAGGGAATTTACTACATAGTTCATTATTAGATGTTTTTCATATAAATTTCAAATCCTATTGTAGTTGAATTGTTGAATTTCTTGTTTCTTGGCTCTATTAGGGTTTTAGTTGTCGAGAAATGTGCTCTCATCCTCATAATGTTTCAATTGTTTTCTTTGTTGGTATATTGATAAAATTTGGTAGATTTAGTGGTCTATAAATACTGTTTTTTCTCTTCATAGTATTTGTTCAATCACTCGAGAAAAATAAACAAAGTTATTTGGTCATATGCCACTCCTATATTTGTTTACTTTTTAGGGTGACGTGTGTTAAATTTGCATCTATAGTATTGTTGCATCCATGTACTATAAAATTAATTATAGGAAATAATATTGGTTTGTGCAAGCAATGTGAGGTGCCATTGACTATGTGTTGGTTGACTAGTTCTTCTTGTTGGTTGGTCAAGTTTGGATGTGGGCGCTGGACAATTGTGTCAACTTAGTTAAGTTATTCATCTCAATCAACGTTTTTTATCTTTTCGAGTCCCTTGAATCAACCAATTTCTTTGTTCTATTTTTTTGGGTATGTTTATGTTCTTTGCACAACTATCCCCACACAATGTATATTATGTTGAGTGCAATGGGGGGTTCATAGTGTAGGAAGAGACGAGCCCCTAAAAAAGCATGGTAGTTTTTTGTGTCTATTTTTGGCACACTATTTTTGTCTTTAATGGCATTGTTGTTAGGTCCCTATAATACTAGTGTAGCCCCCTTAGTGTTATTATTAGTGTAGCCTCTTATTGATATTGTTATGCCCATGTATCCCCCATATTATTATTGCTGTGCCATTACATTATTATTGTTATGTAGGTTGTAATTATATTATGATCCCTTAGACTCCTACATATACCAAGGAGGTCTTATCATTTGTATCATCCAAGAACTGTTCATTTACGTGATGTAAAGGTGGTTTACCCCTTGGAGAGGATATTTCTCAAGTCGTTTATCTATTTTTTCTTCTATTTTTTGAGTTGGTTGCATAACATTTGGTACTAGAGCTTTGGATTCTAGGGTTTCATTGCTTCAAACATGCCATCTTAGAATTTTTGCTATAACCTTTTTTATACGAAGTTTCAGAAGATGAAATTTCGAGCATGAGAAGACAAAATCTTGATGAAATTTTTACATAAATTTCAAATCTTGGTTCACTATATTTTATGAGATATGGTCCAAATAAGTTAGGGTTTCTCCATTCTCAAGAATTCAGTATCAAACAAGAGAAATAGGAAAAAAAATCATAAATTTGTCTTCAACCATAAGATTTGGATTTCGTAAAAAGTGACTAAAATTGCACAATTAAAAATTTCAGGGTTGAAGGTTTAAACAGTGACATGTGGCATCACATACAAGTTTTATCTATTGGAATAGTCCATAATCCGGTCATCGTGGGAGATTTGGTAAACTTCATATTAAAGAATCCATTGATGAGCCCCATTATTTCAATAAGAATATTGCAACTCTTGATGCCATCAACTTAAATTATCAACCCGGGGTTCGTACAAAATTAAGAGGGGTCAACACTATATGTGTAGCAAACACCTTCCTCTTCCTGGTCCAACTCCCTTTGATGCATGTGAAAGAAGGAAATGAAACAACCTCACATGAAAAAATATCTAGGTAAGACACCAATCCTAAGTTGCTTAAGGTAAACAACAATAAGAAAATATATTCTACATGGAAAGTAAATGGCAAGAAGGAAACCTATTCTATTTACAAAAATGTAAAGCATAATGATAACTAAGAAAATATACTATATCTTGCTACAAAAGAAATGAAATTTAAAGGAAATATACTCTATTTTGATGGAAAGGAAAGTCCTAGAGTACTCTTGCAAAAAAGAACTCACACATTGGATAAAGTAAATTATGGAAAAGGAATCTAGACTAATTGGAAAAATCAACATGCAAGAAGCAAGCATTATAAGAGCTAAATGACAGCCTAACCAAGCCTCAAATCAAACTAACTAGCCTACGAGCCTTCATAGGCTATAATTCTACTTCTACCATGAATTTTGAGTGAATATAGGCAAGGCGAATCTCGAAAACAAATTGCTACAAGTCTACTACAAGAGTGACATGATTGCTACAAGAGTGACAAGATTGCTAATGAGTGAGATAACTTGCTGAATTCTCAAGAAAATAAAATGAAAATGAGTTGGGAATTTTATATTATTAATTAGGATGTCTTAGGAATCCATTCCAATTGGAATCACTAAAATACCCATGTTAACATGTGCTAAAAAATAGCAGAAATCCACTACAAAAACCGGAAATACAAGCATTAGTGAGCTAGTTAACCTATCAAATGCCTAACCTAATCAAGTGAAAATTATATGGGGTAATTTTTTTATTAACCTAAATGTTTTTATGACTCAAAACAAGTGGAATCAGCTCAAATGAATCACATTAAAACGTTCTAAAAAATGATAGAAAATTACCACTATTTTTCTACTAGAGACTTCCAGAAATTCGATATTTGTGAACTACTAAAGAAATCCAAGTAGCTCAATAAAGAATATGAATTTTCAAAGCTATTATATGTATGAATCATACTTATGACTCTATAAATAACCTACAAAACAAATCACTTCAATAATTTAACCAATATAACCTACAGCAAAAGAAGCATGAATAGTAAATGAAAAAATAAGAGATGCAAGTGAAAAAAACATTCAAAGAAGATAAATACCTTTCAGAAGAGGGTTCTGAGGCTCCTAGGATGTCCAAGCCCAAGGATACTAAAATTCATATAAAATAAACCAAGCTCTATTTGCTAAAAATATCACCAAACTTCATTATTTGAATCAATCCAAGTACATCCTTGCTGGAAATGAAAGTGGAGCTGCTGAATAACACGTTTTCTCCACAAGAAGACTAAGAAATACATGAACTTAGAGTAAAATTAAAATTTGTACTTATACAAAGTGATGGGGAAACATTCTTCTTGAAAGGAGGCAACTTTCCCCTCCAAAATCCTGCAAAAGGTGGATCTAGTTCCCAACACTAGGAATTTACATTAAATGACACAGAACACGATCCTATATTTTCTCAATTAGTGGAGCTTTAAAATTTTTCAATAATTTCATGATATTTTTTTCATTTATTATCCAATATTAATCCTCCTGTAGCAAGGAGTAAGTTCCTAGATTATCGCCTCCTCCAAATATTCATAATCTACCCAATATTCTCACAGTATTATACAAAAATAAATAATATTAGGCACAAATATGCAATTATCTCTAAAACTTCCTAATAAACATATTAACATTAAAACTATGTCATATAATGCAAAAAGAGAAGTTTAATGTGCTGAAGGATAGTCAAATGGGCCTTAATTTATGTCTCCTTGGAGGCCCATCGCTAATCTTAGTATGACTTGTGGAGTTGGAAAGAAGAGTCAGAGTGCTACCAAAAGACCAGATTTTAGACCTTGGGAGACCGACATTTAAGAGAAACAAAAAATTCAATATCAAGATCCAAAAGGTAGGAATAAAAATGTATGTATTTTTTTAAATTTGCATAAGTTTTGTTTGAAATATCAGTCTGAAGTAATTCAATGGGCACAGTAAAACATAGATATTGTTATTTGGTTCCAATCTGCCTCAAAACAAAAATGGATACTCCTTGTAAGCAACCGGAAAGCTCTACTATGACACATGAACAAGAGGAAGAAATGAAACATGATATATCAAAATTACAAGATCAAGTGCAAAAAAATTCACTCTTGTAAAGAGGAACCATAAATGAATTGGAAGCGATGAATGTTAAGATGGATGGTTTAGAAGTAAAAATAAAAAGGCATCTGAAAGATTTGAAGAATGGTTTAAAATAAGATGTGGACGCGATGATGAATGTCAAGAGGGAAGGGTTGAAGAAAAGGTTGAAAAAGTTGCTACATGAAAGGATTTCCAGTGGTGAAAATGTAATCCATGAAAATTATGATGAGGAAAAAAGGAACATGAATTATTATTTTAGAGACCCCAATTTTGGGTTTAAAACCCACCACATTCCAAATATCAATATGAGGAATTTTTATGGAAAGGGTCTGATAACATGATACTACAGAGGGAGCAATATTTTGATCTCCATGATGTGCAATAGACACAAAAGTTACACATTGCATCTTTATGTTTAGAAACCAATCAATTTGTATGGTATCAATGGCTTTGTTCTTGTAAACCATTTGTCACTTGGTCAATTTCTATGGAGGAAATGATAGAACATTATCAGGAGACAAAGAGTAACTCCTTCTTTAACCAATTGATAAATCTCAAACAAAAGGGTTAAATGGCATAGCACATTGAGGACTTCCAAAGATTTAATATCAGGGTAACTAATATTCCAGATGAGCATAGGATTTTTGTCTTCATAGGGAATTTAAAGGATAACATCCAACAACAGGCTCGCCTTTGGGAAATTTATTCATTGGAGAAGGCATTCAAGGTGGAAAGAAAAGTTGAAAGCAAAATTATGGCAACAAGGAAGTTTATCCCTCACAACTATAAATATGGAAGTGTTTTTGCTCCTAGCCTTCCACAACCTACAAGGTTGACACCACAACATTTGGAGGAGAAAAGAGAAAAAGGGATTTGTTACATTTTTGATAGAAAATAAACTAAAGGTCATAAGTGTGTTAAGAATAAATTATTTTCAATAGATTGTGAAGAGGAGGAAGAAAATGGACAAGAAACATTAAAAGAGGAGGATATACACTAGGAACCAACCGTAGAGAAAGAATAAATGAATCCACCATATCTTGTAATGCATTGGCAATATTTACCACTCCTTAAAATTTTGAGATAGAAGGATATATCAAGACGAAAAAGGTAATTGTGTTGATTTATTTAGATAGTACCCATAATTTTATTCATTGTAAGATAGTTAAGTAATTGAATTGCTTCCTATATTCAGCACCAGAGTGTCAAGTGATGGTTTCAACTGGAGGAACTATATATTTGTATGGGAAGTGCCATAATATCAAGCTAACCATGGGGAAATATGTGTTTAATAGTCTAATGCTTTCCATTCCAATGGGTTTTGCTGATGTTGTACTATGAGTCTGATGGTTATAGTCTTTACAGATGATAGTTTTTAATTTTCAAGAACTTTTCTTGATTTTTTTTGGGAAGGAAAGGAATTTGAATTAAGGGGTATCGTAAGGAATGACGAAATATAATCAACTCTAAGGGGATGAAAAATCTTCCAAAGAAAGAAAATGAGACATAATTTCACAATTATGCTCACTAG
>APFE030070514.1:0-41815 GCA_000404065.3 Pinus taeda | reverse complement strand
AAGTTCCAGATGGAGAGAAACAAACCCATGGAGACTCCTCTAGTAAGAAATTGGAGGAAGGAAGATGCTACTTCAGGTGAAGTAGTGGAGGCTACTATTTACAGGCAATTTGTGGTTTCACTTATGTATTTGGTGAACACACGAGCAAACATATGTTTTGCAGTTAACCAAGTAAGTCAAGCAATGGTTAAGCCAACCCAAATTTATTGGAAGGCAACTAAACATGTGTTGAGATACCTCAGAGGCATGACTCAGTTTTGTCTTTGGTAAAGACGGACAAAGGGAGTGAAACTTCAAGGCTTCACAGATGCATATTAGGTAGGAAGTCCATATGACAGGAAGAAAACATCAAGGGGAATATTCAGTATTGGGCTAGCAACAGTTCCTTGGTACAACAAGAATTAGAGACCATTTGCACTCAGTTTGGCATAAGCAGTGTACATGGTTGCTAGTCAAGTAACTTGTGAGGTTATCTGGATGAGGAAGATCATTGTTGGGTTATTTGGTGAGCAGATGGATCCTACAGTAATTTAATGTGACAATAAGAGTTCTATAGAACTCTTTGATAATCCATTTTTTCATGATCGGTCCAAGCATATTAACATTCGATATCCCATCTACGAGATTGTGTTCATAGGAGAATCATGTTTCTGGAGTACTTTCCCACAAAGGGAAAAGATGCAAATATTTTGACAAAGGCATTGTCAAGATCCATATTCGCGTTTCATAGAGGAAAGATCGGGCTAGCAGATAATCCCTTTCTTGTTGAGAGGGAGTGTTGAAAATGAAACAAGAAAATCCTAATTTAATTTTGTCCTTGAATTAAATTAGGAATAAAATTGTATTTCCACATCACATGGAACCTTGTATTAGTTAACTAGGTTAATTTGACTTAGTTGGCTCAGTCAATTTGAGCTGAGGGTCTTACTTGAGTCATTTATGTTGATTTTTGAGTAGCTTTGGAGGTAATCCAAGCCCTAGGGTTCAAGGTTTGGAGGGTAAAGCGCCACAAGAGTCACTTGTGGGTTTGTAACCCAATCTTGGGGTTTTACACCCATCGTGATTTGGGCCAAAAACATGGACACATTTTGACATATGATGGATGAGGATGATTTTACTCATTGAGATGAATTTGACGCAATGAAAATCATCCAATTTCAAGTTATAGAAATGGAGTTATGAATTTTTGAAGTTGACAATGGGGTTTTGGGCATTCAAGTCATGTAGGCTTGAAGTGATTTTTCCAAAAGACATGTATATTCTTTAAACCTTCTTATGTGTATAAATAGAATGTATGTGAGGCTCATCTATAGAATCCAAGCACATCATTTAATAGGCAATATAACTCAGAAAGGAAGACGAGCTTATAAGGAGAAGGACATTGGTGATTGGGTTTGTTTTAGGGAAAGTTTGCACCTGTGAGGAGGGAAAATTAGTATAGGAGAATAGCCACAAGAATTTGGGTAAATTTTGTGCTAAGTAAGGATGATTTTTCTCCTCTTGTAAGTCCAATTTCTAGGAAATGAGACAATCACATTTATTGGACAGATTCTAGAGGTGTAATGGTGAGGTTTTGAGGGAGTTTTGTCCCAGTTTATGAAGCCGCAACCCTAGAGACCAGAAGAAGTAGGCTGCAAGCCTAGACATAGGTCAAGTGAGGGTGTTTTGGGATGATTATTAGCCCTAAAAAACAACTAGGAAGAAGGGAACTTGACGGACCCTAAACACAACAGAAGAGAGGCATGTTTGGTTGTTTTGAAGGGTTAACGTGGACCTATGTCTTTCCCTAACCAAACCATGAACATTGCAGCTAAATAGAACCTCAGTACAAGATGAATGCATGTATGTGTTGGTTTTTATATTCATGTTGATTTGATGTTGGGATCGTGTCCTAATGTGGATAAAGTTGTTGCAATCTATGAGTGCCATGTGTTGAGGTTGACTTGGATAGTTGGAGACCCCAACTAGGAGCAGAACTTGCAGTGATTGGATTGGGAATAATTGGTTTATTGGAGGGAAATGTGTTGATTCCCCAAAGTAGTCCTTGAAAATCCATCATAAAGTGACATTGATAGCTGAAGTTTGGTTGAATATTGGTGCCTAATGTGAAACACTTTTATGGACAAAAGTGACTTCTAGATTGGAAGATTGGAGCTCAGGTATTGGCCAACCTAGGCAATAGATTGGATCAACCCTTGTTCATTGTAGTAGAAGTGACTTGCAGCAGTGATAGGTGGCATCCCTCCTAAAGACTCTATATGTTGTCCTTTGATGGACTAAGGGGAAACTAAAGAGCAAAACGAGAGCGAAGGACTGACAGGACAAGATACGGCATAGAGTCTGCAACATGATTGTCATTGTATCTCATATTCCATAGACTGTTGTATTATTCAGATTGGTTTAATATAACAAAGATTGGGTTGTACATTATTATACAATATTTTGTTATAATTGTGTATACTTGTGCATATGTATTTACTTTTTTATATTGTTCCACTATGCAAAGTAATTCTATTGAGATTCTTGGTTTGGTAGCATTAGAGATTCTAAGATTCTATCTTAGACCCAAGATCATGGAAAATCAACATGGTATCAGAGTGTCTGAGATACTTTGGAATTCATTGAATCACTAGAGTGCACAACAAAGTAAAACTTAAGAGGGATTTGGTCACATTGTACGTGACAATGTCGAAGTTGTAGGCTCGTCTCCAGTATGAGGACAGGTTGGAGGGATTGTCCAATTATAGTCCATGGAAGGAAAGGATCAAGTTGGTATTATAGGTCAACAGGATATGGGAGTTCACCGAGAAATCCATAAAGAAGCCAACTGACCCAAAGGAGTTGGAACTATACGAGGATTTGGATATGAGGGCGAGATTGATCGTCCTTGATGGTGTGAAGGATCCCCTAATAACTCATTTGTTCAGGAAGAACACTGCACACGAGATGTGGATGGATATTCAGAATTTTTTCTAGAATAAGAATGAGAACCAGGCACTGGTATTGGAGGATAAGTTAAAGTCCACCAAGATGATATAGGGTGAAGGAGTGATTTCATATCTGATGATATTTTCTCAGGTCAAAGATGAGCTTGTTGTTGTTGGTGTGACTATTTTAGATTCTGATATGGTGAGGACTGCTTTGAAAGGGTTCACCTAGGAATGGAAGCCCTTCATCAAGGGGATCGTTGCCAGACTAGAATAGGCTATGGGATGACTTCATTCAGGAAGATTTGCGAGAAGAGGATCTTCATCCGAAGAAGAGGGCTTTAGATGACGACATGGCACTTGCAGCGCAAAAGAAGGGTAAGAGGAAGAAGGACTTGAGTAAAGTCAAGTGTCTCAACTGTGGTGAGATGGGTCATATTTCATCGAGATGTTTGATGGAGAAGAAGGGAGATGAAGAGAAGAAGAAAGGAAGGCAAGTCATCGATGTTTCCACTTCTGCTGAGATAAGTGCTCTCACTAAGAGATTGGAGGAGGAGGACTTTGCTATGATCTCTCATTTCTCACAGGGTACTATCAATGAGGATGGGTGGTACATGGACAGTGGTGCGTCAAAACATAAGACAGGGTGACAAGAGGTTTTTGAGACTCTAGCTAAATGGGACTCGAATTTGCACATGGTGTTGGGCAACAAGAGTCAGAAATAGATCCGAGGATCGAGAGTTGTGTCATTCAGAATGGAGACAGAACAAGTGATGTAGGTCCAGGATGTTTTTTTTGTACCAAAACTTTGATATAGTGTGATTTATGTGTCTATGATCAAGAAGAAGGGGTTTGAGGTCTTGTTACATGATGGGAAGGAAAGACTTAGGCATAGAGGCTCTAGCTCTAATTAGATTGTGCTTGGAGTTAGAGAGCATGGTCTATACAGGCTAACGGAAAGCCTATGGATCATGGGAAAAAGGAGCAGGTGCAAGTTCCAGAGAAGAAGTTGCAAGTACAAGCTTTAGAGGGGCAGGTATAGGTTCCTGAGAAGAAGGTCTAAGTTCGAGAGGCTCATAGGGAATGCATTTCTAGTGGGAGCTTGCAGATTCAGAGGGAGACTTTGTAGCCCAAGAAGAGCGTGTGGTTAGTGGGGAGAAAGGGTGCTTCCACATCTACCAAGAAGAAATCATGGAGGGATTGAAAAGCCATATAGGGGAAGAAGAAGAAGAAGGATTCTTCTAGTGATAGCGACACTTCCAAGAGAGGCATAGTTCACGCTTCAGGGATTGCTGCAGTGGTGAGCACCAAGAGTTGGGCGAGTGTTGCGATTAGTGATGATGATGATGAGTTACTTCATAGGCTTGGAAGTACCTCCCTCGCAAAGAGGAAATATTGATTTTTGAGTAGCTTGGTAGGTACTCCAAGCCCTACGGTTCGGAGGGAAAAGTGCCATAAGAGTCACTTGTGGGCTTGGAACCCAAGCTTGGGGTTTTGCACCCATTGTGATTTGGGCCAAAAACATGGACACATTTCGACATGTGATGGATGAGGATGATAGTACTCATCGAGATGAATCTGATGCAATGAAAAACATCTAATTCTGAGATGTAGAAATGGATTTATGAATTTGACAATGGGTTTTTGGGAATTCAAGTTATGTAAGCTTGAAGGATTTGTCCAAAAGACATGTCTATTCATTAACTTGTATTATTTGTATAAATAGAAGGTATGTTAGGCTCACTTAGAGCTTCTAAGAACATCATTTCATAAGCAATCTAACTTAGAAAGGAATTCGAACGCATAAGGAGAAGGCCAATGGGGATTGGGTCTGTTTTAGGGAAAGTATTCACCCGTGAGGAGGTCAAATTAGTACAAGAGGAAAACCGCAGGCATTAGGGTAAATTTTAGGCTGAGTAAGGATGAGTTTCTCCTCTTGTAAGTTTGATTTCTGAGCAGTGAGACAACCACTTTTATTGGATAGATTCTAGAGGTGTAATGGTGAGGTTTTGAGTGAGTTTTGTCCCTGTTTATGAAGATGCAGCCCTAGAGATTAGAGGAAGTAGGTCGTGGGCCTAAACAAAGGTAAAATGAGGGTGTTTGGGGCTAATTATTAGCCCTGAACAATAACAAGGAATAAGGGAAGTTGAAGGACCCTAGTCGCAACAAAAAATAGGTTTGTGGGGTTGTTTTGAAGGGTTGACGTGGACCTATGTCTTGACTTAACTAGACCACAAAAATTGCAGAAAAATAGAACCTCAATCTAAGATGAATGCAGGTAGGTGTTGGTGGTTAGATTCATTTCTATTTAATGTTGGGATCATGTCCTAGTGTGGACAGAGTTGTTGCAGCCTATGAGTGCCATGTGTTGAGATTGACTTGGGTAGTTGGAAACCTCAACTAGGAGCAAACATTTTAGTGATTGGATTGGGAATCATTGGTTTGTTGGAGGGAAATGTGTTGATGGCCCAAAGTAGCACTTGAAAAGCCATCATAAAGTGAGGTTGATAGCTGAAGATTGGGTGAATATTAGAGCCTAATGTGTAGCACTTTGATGGACAAAAGTGACTGCTAGATTGGTGGATTGGAGCTTAGGTATTGGCGAGCCTAGAGAGCAGATTGGATCAGCCCGACTTGCAATAGTGAAAGGTGAGAACTCTCCTGAAGACTCTATGTGTTGTCCTTTAATGGACTAAGGGGCAACTAAAGAGAAGAACGAGAGTGAAGGACCGACAGGAAAAAATACGACATAGAGTCTGCAACATGATTGTCATTGTATCTTATATTCCATAGGCTGTTGTATTATTCAAATTGGTTTAATATAACGAAGATTGGGTTGTACATTATTGTACAATATTTTGTTAAAAATTGGGTATACATGTGAATATGTGATTTACTACTTTATATTGTTCTGTTGTGCAAAGTAGCTTTATCGAGAGTCTTGGTTTGGTAGTGTTAGAGATTCTAAGATTCTATCCTAGACCTAAGATCATGGAAAACAAAAAATGTAGAGTGTCTCCTACTTTACAGGATCCTTGGTTGAGTTTCTTTTGAGCTATAATTAATTAATTCAGTTTAACTGAGTTAAAGTCAATTAAACTAGTTCCAACTGATGGAGGAACTACTAGGAGCTCATATGGTGGGGTGTTGTTTCATGTGGTCAACTAGTTAACTGATGATTCACTCATAAATTAATCGTGCATGTCATATATGAGAGTCACCCAGTTGAGATTATAGTTAAGGGATATTCTACTATCGATTTTATAATCATCTGAATTGTACAGGTGGTGCATGAAGTCAGAGGAAGGCCTATGAGGATATCGCAATTCATATTGAAGATTTTACCTAATTAATAGGGTATAATTCCTAAGGAAACAACACAAGGAAATAGGGACCTGGACTTGTTTAGGAAGCATTGAGATAGATAGAGATAGTGTAGATGTTGCTCAGGCTTGATCAAATCATTGTAATCTTCTCATATTTTCTGACTAATGCAATATACAAATAGCAGGGGTTTTTAGCTATGGCTTCCCCAGGAAATCATTATGTAATGTGTTGATTGAATTCTTTATCTTGTATGCTTCATGATTTCACGATCGTTTAATTCTTTCCACTGATAAGTAGAGTAGATTCAAGTCTATTATTATATAAAATTACAATTAGTAGTTTGAATCTACAAGGAATTTCTATAGTGATGTCATCTTTATTGTACTTCTTTCTAACTTCCTCTATAGGTTGAGTCACTTTGCCTTGCACACAATTTACAAAAGATATTCATTTGCAAGAAATTTGGTTAATTCTTGTCTTCAAATCCCTAAAGTTAGTGGCCCCTTCTAACTTGTTTTCTGATTTCATAGTAGAGGCCATGGATGCAACTTGAATATAGATCTAGTGTTTCTTCAAGGTGATCTCAAGGTAGGGTTTTTCAAGGAGTGATCTCTGTGCTCTTTAGGCCTTTACCAAAGCTCTGATATCATGTTTATTTTTCAGTACAATTAATACAAGCACTTTATTTCTGAACTATGGTAATTACTTGTGAATATATATTATAGTTCTTTTATCTTCATCGAAATCACACTTCAAAAATTCAACTAATAACCATGAAAATAGATATCACAATGTGTGTGAGAGAGAGATATGTAAGTGATAAGTGTGTATGTAAAATGAAAAATTCCAAGTGTATTTAATACCCAAGAGACATGTCTCTTAAATTAAATCACGTCTCTTTGTAAATTAAATTCTAGTAACTCTACACATTTACATTTTTACTCATATTTGTTAAAGTGTTGAAGATCACATAAATAATGGTGGGAATTAACTCCTAGTAAGTATATTAATTTACATATTGTTCCTATTATGTCTTTTCTGTAAATACTTTCTTAAATTATGGTGGTTAGTAACTGATGATAAATATGTTATTTACATGATTATTAATCTATTTTCAAGGATCTTAATTTTAGGTGGTTTTGTTAATTTCCTTTCTTCTAATTTAAAATATAATTTTCTTTCGTGTTTTTACATAATATTATAATTACATCAAGGATTGTGAAGACCGACCATAGCTACATTCTTCATCAGGATGAAAATGGAAAGATAGCTTTGAAGTCATCAAGGAAGCCATTATTTAATACATCGTGCCACTTAGTCCTGATTATTCGAATGATTTTTTGCTTTTCTCTTTTTTGTTAGACCAGGAGGTAACTCCTCAAATGTAATTGTTTTATTCATTTAGGTTTTTCATTATTATATAAAAGAGGGAGTGACTATTCAGTTCATCTCTCGATGACTCTCCATTTTCTCTATTATTTATTTACACTAATTACAGCTGTTCACCCAATCCCTATGATTAGGCTTCAACATCCCCCCCCCCTTAATCTGAAGGGATGTTGGTGAGTCCAAGCATTGTTCTGAATCTTTCAAGCTTTTCTCTTCCAAGCGCTTTGGTGAAGATGTCTGCAATATGTTCATTAGTTGAAAAATGGTATAGATGGATTGGTTTGGCCTCAACATGATGTCGAATCAGATGATATTTTATATTGATGTGCTTTGTTCGATCATGGAACTTTGGGTTCTTGGCCAACTTTATTGTTGAGGTATTGTCAATCATGGGTGGAGTCGATTTTACTTGTTTTACTTGCAAATCTTCAAGAATTTTCCTAAGCCACACAATTTCTTTTGTTGCCTCAGCTGCTGCCACATATTCTGCCTCTGTTGTGGAATCTACTGGAACTGATTATTTGCGTGATCTTCAAGAGACAGCTCCTGATCCAAGACTCATAGCATAACCTGAAGTAGATACCCCAATTTCTTTGTCTCCATCGAAGTATGAATTAAAGTATCCAATCAAGCTGAAGTCACTCACCTATGTATACTTGATTCAAAAGTCTTGAGTTCCCTTCAAGTACTTTAGAACCCTTTTTGCAGCAGACCAATGTCCCTCACAAGGCTTTTGCATAAACCTGGAGAGGATTCCAACAACAAATGAACTGTATGGTTTGGTAGTAGTTAGGTAGTTGAGACTTCCTACAAGCTGTCTATACTTTGTTGCATCCTCAAATTCTTTTCCCTCAATGGATGTGAGCTTTAAGTTTTGTTCCATTGGAGTAGTCAGAGGATTGCATTCAGTCATGCCAAACCTATTCAATAGATCTCCAATGTACTTCTTTTGAGAAAGGAATATGGACTTCGGATGTTGAGTTACTTCAATACCAAGATAGTAATGAACATAGCCCAAATCAATCTTTTCAAAACCTTTCCTCAATTCCTTCTTTATGGAGGCAATGTAGCTCTCATTGTTCCTTGTCATCAAAAGATCATCACATATACCACAAGATATACAACCATTTTTCCAACCTTCTTGACAAACAAAGTTGCATCATCAAGATCATAATGTTTGAAATTGAGTTTCAGAAGATGCTCAGTTAGTTTTTCATACCAGGCTTGCGGTGCTTGTTTGAGGCCATACAAGGATTTCACAAGTTTGCATACTTTATGTTCATGTCCTTTCACAACAAATCCTTCAAGCTAGGACATAAAAACATTCTCTTTTGAATCTCCATTCAAGAAAGCCGTTTTTACATCCATTTGATGGACTTCCCAACCGTTCTAAGCTGCTAGGGCAAAGAGTGTCCGGATGGTAGCCCATTTTGTTGTGGGGTCAAAAGTCTCCTCATAATCGACCCCTTCATTCTGTGCAAACCTTTTTCCACAAGCTTGGCTTTGTGCTTGTCAAGTGAGCCATCAACTTTATACTTGTTCTTTTAGACCCACTTGCAGCCAATTGGTTTGGTTCCCAATGGAGGATAAACCAGATTCCAAGTGCCATTCTTTATTAAGGCATCATACTCCTTTTTCATTGCTTCTTTCCATTCATCATGAGAAGCAACTTCTTTGAAGGAAGTTGGTTCAAAATCTGTAGACAAATTCAATTCACAATCATAAGAACATCCATATCAACAGGTGAATCAGAGTTCATCTAACATCACCTCCATTTGCCAATTTGAATTTCTAGTTCCTGTCTTTCCAACCTCATCAGGATGAACACTTTCAAGTGTCTTTGTCAGCCACTTTGGGGGACCTTTCTAAGATGGTCTAGGCTGCTCCGTTGATTGAGTTGAGATTGAATCAAGATTGAGTCTCCCAATTCTGTCAATCACATCACTCAAAGTATCATCCGTTGTTGAGTTTCATGCGGGAGAGAGAGTGCTTCAGAAGAAGATTTCACAGGTTGATCTAGTATAGGAATCCCCCCTTCAAGATGTGGAATCTAATTATCAAATTCTTGAAATGATTTTTCATTTGTGAATCTATCCAAGCGATCAAGTTGTCGCTCAACAACATTGTCAGTTTTGGATGATTCAAGAAAGATACATCTCTAGATACAACAAAATTTTTATTGACTTCATCATAGAGACGGTATGCTTTGGAGGTGTTTGAATACCCCAGGAAGATACACTTACAACTTCTTTCACTGAGTTTGTTTCTATGTACCTTTGATATCAAGACATAACATGTGGAACCAAAGACCTTGAGATGCTTTACCGAAGGAACGTTCCCATACCACATTTCATAAGGAGTCTTGTTTCTAATAGCATTAGATGGACATCTATTCTTTACATATATAGCACATAGGACTGTATCAGCCCAAAACATCAATTTTACATTTTTGAAGAACATCATGGAGTGCACCATATTTAAGATTGTCCTATTCATTCTTTCAGCTACTCCATTATGTTGGGGATTATAAGGCACAGTTGTTTGATGTTTGATACCATGTTGGCGAAGATAGTTTTCAAATTCATTTGAAGTGTATTCTTTTCCATTATCAATGCAAATAGAGCCAATATGAAATTATGCATCATTTTCAATCCATGTATGAAAGTTCTTGAATGTTTGAAAAACATCAGATTTGTTCTTCAATAAATAAACCAAACACATTTTGGTGTAGTCATTAATAAATGTCATCATATATTTATTTCCATTTGCAGAAGGAATAGGCATTGGACCACAACAATTTGTATGAATGACTTCAAGTTTTCTATGTGCTCCGGAATGTGAATCATGAAAATAATGTTTGCTATGCTTTCCTAGAATGCAAGCATCACATTGCTTAAGTTTCCTAGGAATTGTAGGCAAACCAATAATACCATTTTTCTTCAACAAGCAGAGGCTGTCATAGTTCAAGTGTCCAAATCTAGCATGCCATAATAAACTTGATGGAAATGTACCTTCTTCATAATGAGAATTGTATGAGAGATTTTGTGCACGATCAGAGGTACATTGCAGCTTGACAAGCCTTTCTTCTTCTATCCCCGTCATAACAAGTGAGTGGTCTGATGCTTTTATCACCTCAAGTTTTCCATCAAACATATGAACGGAGTGTCCTTGCTGGCGGATGTGCACCAACGACAACAAGTTTCTTCCCAGTTATGGGAGATATAGAACATGATGTAGAAGAAAGTCTGGAAGACCAGGCAATTTAAGCCTAATTGTGCCAAGCCCTGATGGCTTGACTTTTGATTTGTCTACAAAGTATACTGATCCATCAACATTGTCAGTGAATTATTCAAAAAAATCTCTTCTAAACTTCATGTGGCAGGTTGCGCTTGAATCAAGCAACCAATCATTTTTCCAAGAAGCAAGTGAAGCATTAAATAAGCCTTCATTTACTCCACTATTACAATGTGCCACAACATAGTGAGCGGATTCAGGTGCTTTACCTTTCTCTTTGTCATTAGTTTTACCTTTGGGTTGGTTTTTTTCTTGCTCAATTCTATCCCAAGGCAACTTGCATGTGGATGTATCATGTGATCCATCTCTTTTGTAGCATATGCAGTGAAAATCTAACTTTTCTCCTTGAGAATGTCTGCCCCCCTTGCCTCTGAAATTTCTTCCTCTTCCTCTGGAAGAATCTTGAGCAAGATTATTTTCTCTATGTGCAAGGCACACAGCCTCTTCAGAGCACTGAGGAGCTATCTTCTTCCCAAAATCTTTCTCTCTTTCAGCAAATTCTTTTACAAGGGAGTCAAAGGTAATATCTTTGAGGTTTCCATTTGCTTGCAATGACTCAAGATAATTTGAGTAAGTGGGATAAAGTTCCTTGAGAAAAGATATTAGAGGAATATCCAGTTCAACATTAGTGAATTTGATAACATGCATAATAGATTTTACTTCTGATGCAAGAGCAAGAGGATCATCATTTTGTAATCCAAGGGTGAAAAGTTTAATCATGAGTGAACAACTTCAAGAGCAAAGTGTGAGTAATAGAGTTCCTTAATTTTTGTAAGGCTTCGAAAGCATTTGAAAATGGCGAAATATGGCAACTCACCTCTTCATTTACTGATGCTGAAATCAATGCATAAGCCTTGTTGTTCTTATTTTACCAAATGGAAAATTCCTTGTCTGAGGTAGGCTGTCCTGGCTCTTTATCTCCATTTCCAACACACACTCCTTTCCACAGCTCATTAAAAATGAGAGTGTGTTTGATTTTGCATGACCATTCTGGATAGTTCTCCTTGCCAATGAGAATCAATCCCACAATAGATATTAATGAATTTATTTTAAAAACTATTTATTGTAAAAAAAAATACTTCTGCTGCAAAATTTTACTCCTAATAGAAAAAAAATTGATTTTGATATGATGGGACAACAAATTCAAATATGAATACGCATTAAAATGGACAGTGTTAAATTATGGAATATATGGGTGGGGCATATGGTGAGTGTATTATGGACAAAGTATACCAGTGTTCAACATAATACACAAAACTGTGTATTAACTAGATTCAACGTAATACAAGAAATGTGTATTCAAACCGGACAACATTAATGTAACCGGGCATTGTTAAAGTATGTAGGGTATGGTGATGGTAGTATAGGTAAGAAAGCATATGAATGATGTATGCGGATGGAGGCACAAGAGTGGAGAGGCGTAAGACGATGTATACCATAGCGTATACCACACAGCCTCCAAACGCTGCTTCGTCGGCTCTTAAACACAACCTCCAAATGCTGCTCCGTCGGCTCCTAAACACAGCCTCCAAACGCTACTCCTTCCAATCGGAACATGCACCAGAACCACTTTTAAAAGAAGAAAATCCTCTGGATCCTTGACCTCCGGAGGTTTCATACCCAGAACCTCCACTTGGGCTTCAGAACCTCTACTGCCAGATTTCTCTTTTCTCTTTATATGCCCCGCACTTGAAACAACTGGAGAGATTGGCAAAATTATGAGCACCACACCCGTTTGAAGAGAAATACCAGTTAGGAGGGAAGAGAAAACACAGGAGGACAATTATGCCCAACCCAGGGAGTGTAGAGTGCACAGAAAATGATTAAAAAATACCATATGGCAGAGAGCCCAGAGAGCGCAGAGAATATGAGAGAGAAAATATGGCAGAAAAACTGATACAAGGAGTTACAACTAATTTTAGGAACTTGGCTCTGATACCATGTCAGACCAGGAGGTAACTCCTCAAATGTAGTTGTTTTATTCATTCAGGTTGTTCATTATTATATACAAGAGGGAGTGACTATTCAGTTCATCTCCCAATGACTCTCCATTTCCTCTATTATTTATTTACACTAATTATAGATGTTCACCCAATCCCTATGATTAGGTGTCAACATTTTTCTTTTGAGGACAACATTGCAGGTGTGTTCTTCTTTAGATGAATGATCAAGGTGAAGATAATCCAAAAGATATTAAGAATAAGGGTCTCAAAAATGCTGAGCTAAAATATACCATCATGGAAAAGCAATCCTATGCCCTTGTCAACTTGTAAAGAATTTTAGGACATATGTGGGATATTCTAAGGTAATTTATTATGTTCCCCACTAAGTAGTGAAAATATATTGGCTCAACAAGACTAATTGGGAACTAGAGCAACATGGGTGGCTAAAATTCAAGAGTATGATGGCCAAGGATTAACCGAAATGATGGTTGAAGGAAATCAAGTTGCCCTTGGGGTGAAAGAAGGATATTTCCGTATGGTATCTATAGTTTTAGAAGATTTGGAACATCATGATTGGTACATTGACATAATTCCCTTTGTATCTAGTTGTAATGGTAGAAACCTTCAAACAATGGAGCCTTGGTTTTATAGAAGATATTAATAAGAATGGTTGGAATATCAATATAAAGTATACTCTATGGCTGATATAATAACTAAAAATTCTATCAAATAGATCCCATTTGAGTTAGTCTATTTGACAAAAGTCACATTTCTTATTTACTTAAAAACCCTAGTTTACAAGATAATGCAACAATTCTCCTTTGACCAAGATGCAATGCAAAATAAAATCAACCAATTGATCGAGCTTGAAAAGAATTGAAGATGTGCCTTTAATCATCTAAAAAAAAGCTACGAAAAGATGAAGCAAAATATTGATAGGAATTTTTTCGCAAGTGTCCAAAAAAGTGATTTTGACCTCATGTGGAAACAAATAAATGAAAATGCAAGTAAACATGGTAAATTCAGAAGTATGTGGTTGGGTATTTATAAAATTGAATATGTTGCAGGTAAAAAAATCTTTTTATATGTCATTTGAATGGTGAGAGATTGTGTTTTCCTATAAATGAGCAAGTCTTGGAATGTTCCATATGTCTAAGTGATCTAGATGGAGAGAGATTTTCTGTGCTTAGAATGGGAAAGTTTTGAAATGTTATATCAAGGTAAGATCCAATGCCATGGGCCATCCTTGTGATAGTAAATTTTCTATCCTTTCTTACTTGTATGTTTCATTTTATTGATTTTTTCATTTTCATTTTTTTATAAAGTGAAATGATGCTCACATGTGTGAATTTTATTTGAGATATAGAGATACTAAAATGTTCTTGTTTACATTTCATTTATGCATGGTTTTATTTTTACTTCAGGGAAGGAACAAGGCACTTGTGTCTTTGCCATCCCTTGAATATGACAACCATTTGGTGAGAAAGTTTAAGGTCTATCGGTTTTGGAAATTCTATAGTTCTCATGCACTCTCAAGATGAGCACATGGCCTCGACTTAGAGTTATCTATTACACCTTAGAGTCACATTAGTACACACTAATTTTTTTATATGTGATCCATCACATGGGAAAATTATTATTATCACTGTGTCATGATGAGCTTAAAGTGAGTTGTATTTTATTGGGCCATGCTTAAATGATATATGTAACAAAGTGGGACCTACGTGGTATATTCAGACCCCTTGTGGTGGGTATTAGCCAATACTTTTAGTCCCCATTTCAAGATATTCCTTGCTCTTGTGTTTTATGCTAGCTTCCCCTAGGTGGCAACAAATTTTCACCATGTGGATCATTTATGAACTAAGTTGATATGTAGGAGGCTTGGGATGGATCTACTAGGACAAATGATTTAGGGGAACTTTTAGCCTCTATCACTTCTTTATATGAAAAAGTGTTACTCATGTTTTGAAGGTTGTCATATCCATTGGAATCGCACTTATATTATGCCTAAGAATGAACCCCCTGTCTTAAGTATTATCACACCTTGGAAGTGGACTATTGGAGATGATTCAAAAAAGATTCACACAGTTCACATTTCTTAAGGTAGTTTCATAGATCTCAAGGTAGTTCATGTATCCCAAGGCATTAGTCACATTAATTGAGGTTCTTATGGGCTCTTTCCACTCGCATGGCTATCCTATTGACATGCCATGTTGAGGATCCTAGAACAATCTCTCATTTCATCACTTTTTGAGTTATTCATCATTTTATATGAGGTTTTATCTCACATATGGGGATGTCATGCTAACCATTGGAGAGTTTTATGATTTATTTTAACATGAAGGATCACCCACAACCTTTATGTAGGTTCATTGTTTGAGATATGTATGTGGTCACACCTTGCAAGCATCATTAACCAAATTTACGAACATGATTTGAGGAGCCATCTGCTTCATTAGGCCTCATTCAATCATTCCATGAGTTTATTCCACCCTTGGAGGCTAGACATTGCCTTATTATTTGCTTGGGACGCTTCTACTCCATGATTTGAGAATTGGACTATGCATTTTCAAAGGGATATTGATGTTTTCACCAAGTCAACTTCTCTTTTATGTGGCATACTTTACTTGTATTTTGACTTAGTCTCCTTCATTATGTGGACATGCAACTTTATGTAAATCTCCTGGGCTAAATTTAGGGAGATATGAAATAATAAAGAATGAGAATGATGTAGAATCCTCATATATAAATAAAGGCTCTCATCTCATTCCAAATTATTGTTTATGGAAATCATTTGTGAATATAATTTGTTGAAGGCCTACCAATTGGCGTTGTTGGTGTCAATTTTTAGAGCTTTGTCTTTCTTTGTGCACTAAATATTTATTGTGATAGTTCCAAACTTGTACAAATTTGCAAGATTGATCCATTTGAAGGGTAATTATACCATTAAAAAGGAACATTTATATGGTTTTATCTCTTCCATATTTCTCTATTAGCTTGGGTAAGTGTTCAATCCTTTACTTACCTTTTTTCCTCTTGATTCCTTAGCGAGGGTTATAAGTATTTTATTCAAATTACTATTAATCTTGTTGGTGAAAGTTTTTTCATAGTGAAGGTTATTGATTCTTGTAGGGCCTTGGTGTTCATACATTATCATGATTATATGAGAGGTTATTCTACCCTAGGGTTCTAATCTCTTGTCATAATCCTTAAGATAAGAGTGAACAACTATTAAAGGGGAATACTTCTTTACCTCATAAGCCCTAAATAGAAAAAGACACTCAATTTCCTTTTATTTTTTAATTTGTTTAGAGAGAAATCTGATAGTGAAAAATCAAATAAAACCATAATTTGGATTTCTTTCATAGTCTAGTATAAGGATCATTGATTATTGTGAAATTTTCTGAATCCACGCATCAGAAATCCTATTGCAATTACTGGTTATTCATGCCCTACTTGTTTTTTACATTTAACAAGTTTTTTAGTTATCTAAACATCGATGAAAACATATTGCAACCTACACATACATACATATCATGAACTGAAATACAATGATACAATCACACAAGGGACACGATTATTTTTGGACGATCGTCCCCAGGGAAACCCAATTTAGGAAAATTGGTGTATCATATTGAGGGTTTTTATTATTAAGAAGATTCTTGAATACAACTAGGGTGCCAACTATGGCTAAACCAACAGAGAATAACCTTGGAAGGAGTACCTCTATCAGGAGACCGATATTTTGGGAAATTCAACAACTGGATGATCAAACCCCACAAATGACCTTGCTATCCCCAGTGCTGGGTAGTGATGGTTGTTCCAAGCTTTGCGTTGGAACTGCGTCACCTCCTCTAGGAACTCCATGACCCTCTCAGTGAACCTCCCTTGCTCAGAAAGTCGATATGTTGAACTGCTCCCTCTCTGCCCCATAGAAAAACCCTAGAGTTGTCTCTAAGGGGTTGCGTCAGCCCCTCCAGCTTCCGCGTCTCCTGCGTCAGCCTCTCTGGCCTCTACGTCACCCTCTTTGGAGTTGCGTTGTCTCTCCCGGTGCTTCTTTGCCTCTCTACTATGTATTCTTCGGCATTGGATTTAAGTTCTCTTTTCGAACTGCCCCTCACTGCAACTCAGATCACTAGCTCGATTTTCTCAGCAAACCTCACCCCAGAAAAATCGAACTCTTTGATCAATTCGGTGTATCATCAACTGACCCTCAAGCCTCCTCTTATGCTTTTCTTGTTGAAGAATCAACAACCAATATTAAGTACCTAATCAACGGATAAGATTAGAAATGGATTTATCCTCATCACTTAGAGCTTTCTCACCCATATTCTTATTAATACACATTAATATTTTTATTTTCCTAAGTTTAGACTTAGGGACCCATTAAAAATATTAATTATTTTAATAACTCCTCATCTAGGTGGAATTTATCCAAACAATTCTGGGTTTTGGAGATCTCATGTGTTCTAGCCCCTCCACAAAATTTCAGAGCTAGAGCAAATCCGATGCTACCAAAAATCAACACTCCCTCTTAGCGAGGAATGTGCTCTAACAATACCTCACCATAGATGCATTACACTGATCTACTTCATCGGTCCTATCTGCTATTGATGCTTGGCCTGCTACCCTTCATCCATTGCACGTTTTCTTCCTATACTACTACCCATAGATCTTCCATTGCCACTACTACATCTGTATTGTAGCTCCCTCTCAAAATGTTGCCTCATGCTACCCATAACACCACCACTGTTAACTATTGCACTAAAACTCAGTTTTTGAGAAGTAAGCAACTAAAAATTCACCCAAACACTAACATGCTGGTTAGTCTATATGCCTCATGATTTTGTATCAACCTCTGCTGCTAATATTTGCTCTCCCTCTACTGCCAATGTGCTACTGCAAACTACCCTGCGCCTCTCACACTACTACAACATCCATTGCACTGCCTCAGAATTGGCACTCTACCTCTGCCACTGTCGCTCCATCACACCTTGCTCCAACTGACACCCGTCATTCTGCTACTATCGTTAAGGGCTCCCGTAGTCGTATATGATCCAAGAGTTTGGGAACCTCAAGGATCATGCCCTTCTTCATGTAGTCCTCTCAACTACAACTCCATGTCGCTGTTGAGATTGCAACAAGATGATGGAGCTTAGTGAAAAGAGTCGCCTTCACTAAGTGGGCCCGCAGGCTATTTTTGGCGCAAGTCTATTTTTAGACTATGTCTATTTTTAGACATATGGATCATGGTCTATGAGTTGCAGGATGCTACTTGTGGATGATTGGTCATGTTGGTAAGAATATATGGACCTCTATTTTTAGACATATGGGCGGAGTCTATTTTTAGACTGCCAAGCTAAAAATAGAAAAGTCAAATATTATTATCTCACAATAATATTTGGACTATATACTTAATCTTATTCTCTTGGAGCACTTCAGTTCGAGCTACGGATGTGGCACATGCAATTGCATGAAGGAAATACGTGGTTCTTATGGGTTAGTTGAATATTTGCATGCATGACTTCAGTTAGAACTCAAGTGAGTTGAGTTTAGTGGACTGGAGGTGCAGTTGATGGAGTTGTGTTCAGTTTAGTTTTGTTAAACTGGTTGTATTTAGTCTAACTGGCAAATAGACTAGAGATGAGTTGGGTGAATTAGTTATTAATTAATTCACAAGTTATTAACTCATAATACAACTAATGAATACATCAGTTAACTCAGTTTCATGTCAGTGCATGTTCAGTTCAGCAGGGACAGGTGTTATAGAATCAGATTGCTATCAGTTGTGACTATAGTTGTGCACCAGATCTTGCACAAATCAGGGGATTGAGTATGCCAATGAGTTTTCCCACATTGTAGCTTGTTCTTACGTGATTTAGCCAAGGAAAGACGTGGCTGCCTTGGAATTATCATGGTTCTTGTGCAGGTATTGAGCAGCGGAGGCAGGCAAGCAGCGGAAGCGATTTGAGCCAGTGATTGATTCAGATCTGAGCTGTATTGTGTGTAACAGGTGGAGCTGGTACTGGATTGCTTGTGATAAGCATTGTATTTTGTAATGTTACATGACTCAATCATTAATATACAGATAGTTGGGGTTTTTAGCGAGATGCTTTCCCCGGGATACATACTGTGTTAATGTGTGAATGCTCTTGATGTTTTATTGTTATTGATGCTGCTATATTGATGATCATCGTAGAGGAGCTTATGTATTGTGTATGTTTTCCGCAATAGTACATGATCAGGATAATCTCTGTTGAATATGTGTTAAATTATTCAAAATTTCTACAAATGACACTTGACAGAATAACATAATGTCATCCACAAATTGTTTGTGGTTAATGGGAAGACCATTACCCCACATACATAGACCCTTGATTTGGGAGAATTGGACCGCTGATTTTAGATTTCTGCTAAGACCATCAGCTACTAAAATGAAGAGAAAAGGAGAAAGCATGTCTCCTTGCCTCAATCTACATGACTGGTTGAATGTTTGAGAGGGAGAGCCATTCAAAAGGATAGAAAAAAAATAGATGAGATAAGAAACATGATCCATTTTAGCCATCGTTGATCAAAATCAAAGGATTTTAGAATATTAATAATGTAAGATTATCTCAACCGGTCATAGGCTCTAGAGAGGTCCGTCCTCATCATCATTCCAGGAATATTATGTTGTTTCAAAGAATGGACCATTTCTTGAGAAGTAATGGTACCATCTAAGATTTGGCGACCTTCCACAAAAGTAGTTTGTTCAGGAGATATCAAGTTGGGAAGGAGAGGCTTGAGACACTTAACAATAACCGTGGATATGATCTTGTAAATGATAGGGTCTAGATATTTTTAAAGAATAGGAGAATGGTTCTGTTAATGTAATGTTTATATGAAATTGCAATTTAAAAGTGGAGATGACCCATTTGACATAGAAAACTAAGAAATAATTAGTAACTATCATCATTATAGTACAGGTGTAGGAGGACTTTAAAAGAAAAGAGGAAATTGATGAATTTGAATAAATAATGTTACATGACAAAATTTGATATACATTAAACCATAACATAACAATAAAGAGTGGTACAACTTCAAAATTTTAACCAAAGAATTAAAAAGAACCTCACGGAGGTCGATAAAACTAATTATATTTTAAAATTTACATAGGTACGATGCAACAACCAATCGATAGAATTCAATTTCAATAACCTTAAACCACAAATTCGACTCGGAGTCCCTAAACAATCATTACAAAGATGAAAAGTAAATAGATAAATAAAAACCTCAGACCGAGTTATAATAACCTAACTCATTCGTGAGTAATTTACACAGATAATACAATGGCTAGATTAGTCGTAACAACACTCATCCTAACAAGTTAACAAGAGTTAAAATTAATTGAAATAATGGCTATGACCTGAGGTATGGTTTTAATTTACTCAAAAATACATCAAACTACTTAGTTGTTGAAGGAACAGGCATACATGTTCACAACAAACTTGCAATGAGGAGGAGTCACCAGATAATGATAAACATAGGAGAAAGTTCAGATTCCACATAGATACATGCAAGAAGAAAACTAGGTGAGAACCCAATTTAAAAAAAAAGAATCAATTAAATAATGCACGACATTTCTGAAAACATAAGAAGGATACTTGTTTACGCCTAACAGTAAAGACCCACTGTCTCCATAGTGACCCTAACCAGAACCTAGAATGGGGATAATTAGTGAAAGGGTGTTGTCTATAAAAAATGAGCTAGTTGGGGGAAGTAATGTTAAACTAACCCAAAAGAAGTTGTGCTAATATTTTGAAATTACGGTGCATAAGTCATGGCTTGGGAGAGTTTACACATTTAATACTGGGTCAATATTTCCTAACCTTGACACAATATAAAACAAGCTTTTGATAGAATAGTCCAGCCTAGGGATGAATAAGAGTGTACCTCTAAAAATACTGGTAGAAGGGGCAACCTAATGGAACCTTGGTCCATTAAGACTGATAACAAAAGGGTTAGTGAACCACATCTAGCTACATCTAGAAGTCGGAAGAAGAAAACCTAAACCCGAGGTGTAATTGCAGAGTGAGACCTCGTGAGCCTCTTGGAAGAAAATCAAACCCTCTCAGCTCTCAAGAGGAGGAGGTAGTTACTCACTAACTCCCTCTGAACTACCTCGAGCATCAATTTGGATATAGAATCATCCACACCATTGAGTTGTTCACTTATCCCCATGCAAGGCCTGCCAGATGGCAGAATATTAGAACTTGTTCTAGAATGTTCAAAGAGTATTAGAAAGGTGGGTTTAAACACCCATAGTTTGATTACAGCTAAATGTTATGATTATTGTTGCATCCAACGCATACTAACCCAATCAAATCAAGTTTAACACCTTTAATAAATAAACACAAAGATATATGAAGGTATATTGGCTGCAATTCAAGACATAAAGTGATTGGTAAGGAAAATATAATTGCGTAAAGAAGAAAAATGCAGTGAGTTATATTATAGGTGGTATCAGAGACGAGGTTTCTACACTGAAGGCTTGGCTGGGTGAAGTAAATTTGTGTGGTGTATTCACAGAGAAGGGTAGTATGAGAGGAAGATGTGGACCAAGTTTTACATCACTAGCAAGACCTATTGTCGAGTCTATCAATGCCATTAGATGGGACCAATCTTGAACTATGGATTCAACTACCAAAGGAATCTTGTAGTATAACTTTTGCGATGATGGAAACAATACAACAACTCCAGGATAAAATGACAAGCCTTGAATTGAAAATGAATGTTTGGCACGTGAATGAGAGAGTATTATGAAGATATTAGCACACAAACAAAATCATCAGAATTCTAAACCCAGCTATGACAATGGCAACTAGGTGGAGTCTCAAACAAGAAGAGAGGACAACATACTGGAAAGAAGTCAAACACAAGAGTCTGAAGGGAATTAGAACACATAGGAAAAGGAGTCTAGCAACAGCTCTGAAAATGACAGGAAAAAAAAGGAGAAGAAATAGAAGGTTGAATTGCAAGGCGAGTTCAAGAACGTTAAGCCTTCAAGTTTTGATGGTGAAGATGAGAAGACAACATAATATTGGTTGATAAATATGACAAAGTACTTCCAAATCTATGAGTACTTTGAAAATTTAAAAGCTTGGTTAGTCATTTAATAGACGCAAGGGAAAGAAAACTCGTGGTGGGAAGAGGTTAAAGCGATGCATGGTGTCGATGAAGAAACAATTACTTTGGAAGGATTCTAGAGACATTTTCGGAATAAATATTTAATGGAGAGATTTTATGATGATAAAGATAAAGAGTTTCATGATATAAGGTTAGGCCAATTGACTATGGATGAGTATGTGGCCAAGTTTACCTCTTTGTTACAATATGAACCATACATACACGAGGAGAAATCTAAAGTGCAAAGGTTTATTAGCAGCCTACCATTGCATGTAAAGGAATGACTCAAGGTTTATTGAGTCTCAAATTGTCTTCCATTTTCATCCATATTTCCATCATTTCATGTGCATTTAACCTTCATCTAACGACTGTCTAGCCCTAAAACCCTACATCAAGTAATCATCTTCACAAACATATGGGTTAGAATCCTTATTTTCCAAAGTTATTTATTTTATGCATTATCAGTGAATTAATTATTAAAAACTAGGAAATTAACATAGTTTCATATACCTATATATGTGTCATGAGTTTTGTGACATGTGTAGGCTTATTTGGAGGTTTTATAAGAGTCTTACTTGTCCTCCCAAGCACAAATTGGAATTTCAACTCAAGAGGTGGACCATCCTCCAAGGAGAAAGATCATGGAGATCTTTATGAGTCATAGGATTTGTATCTAATATTTAGGGATAAGATGAGACAAGTATGGATCTATTAGATATTTAACAGATCTACATTTATTGAGCACATAACCCTAACCCATGTATAGATAAGAGGTGCATCCGTCAAAGGAAGCCAAAAGTTATCAGTTATTCATTAGAATCACATTTATGATTGTTCATTCAGCATGAATAATATCATTTTTCTCCAAAATTATGATTTATGAGTTTTGTTTGATTCCTAAGTTGTGATAGTTATTCATGTGTGCTCATTGAGGAAGGAAAGGATCCCCATGAAACACAATCTAAAAATTGTAACATAATTTGATTTTTGTTATTTTCTTTTTGCAAATATGATTTACTTTTCGCAAGTATGATTTCATTTCATAGATTTGATTTGATTGTCATTAAACTTCTTGCTTACTAGTAATCCTAGTTTTCTTGCTTGGCAACTAAATCACTAGTTGTTATTTACTGTTTTTTCACTAATTGTTATTTACTACCTTCTCACTAGCTGTTATTTACTTCTTTATAGATTATCATAAACTTTCTTCTTATAGTTGTTCATAGATTATTTTTCTTTTGAATAGTTCAGAAAGGCCATGGCATTCGCTCATTCCACCTTTATAATTTAACTTGCATCCCTAGAATTTAATTCAGTTTTCTTGCATGTGATTTCTTTTGTAGTTTTCTTTACTTATAGTTGTAATATGCATTTACATTCTAAAAAAAAATTCTACAATAGTTTCATTTGAGGTCCCATATATTTTTGTTTGCTTCTAAGTTTACGGAACCCCTGGGTTGAGAAATTAAATGATATTGATTTAGCATACAATTAAATCACCCTACATTTTGGCATCGTTTCTAGGGAAGCAAAGTTAGATATAACTAAGTTAGGATGATTGTTTAGGAAGAATTTTCATTTAGGGTCAATTTAATTTAGGGTTAGCTGCATTTAGTCATTTTCATTTAATTTTATTTGCATTTACATATAGAAAACATAGAAATAAAATAAAACATCCACAAATCAAAAAACCCTATTCTCTAAAAAATAAAAAATAAACACAATAAAAATCCAAATGCAAAAACAAGATATGAAGAGCTTTGTGCCATGACAGTTGAAGAAGATTAAAAACCAAAAGATCACATTCAAAATTGGTCTCAACTAATCATTAGGCTACAATTTGTAACATCAAATCTTCATAATTATGTCGAAGAATTCACTAGGATTTATTTTTCAAGCTTGGATATGAGATTACTCATGATCTTGTTACGCAAATGGATGCATTGGAAATTCTCTTATACCTAAGATGATGTTTCATTTCTTTTTCAATAGAATATGACTAACAAATAAAAACAAGTTTTTGAGATTTTTAGGATAAATTTGCAATTTTGTGGTGTAGTAAGAATGACTAACCCTTAGAAGGAAAATTGTAATAAAATAAACGATTGTGGAAAAGGATCACAAGAGAAGATTAAAGAGAAATAATTTCAAGTATGAGATCGATTCTTTTCATTTTATTTTTTGAATCCAAATTTTAAGAATCGATTAATGAAATCTTGAGTATGCTCTCTTCCTACGCTTGGTGTGACATGGAGGATCAGAAAAAAGAAAAAAAATTATGTTAGTAATTAAAATTGAATTTAATTTTCTTTTGAAGAGGTGGCAGAGGTAGAGGAAGAGAAATAAGATTTTATAGATGTAACGAGATCGAACACAAAGCCTATGAGTGCTTAGAAAATAGAGGGATAAATCAGAGAAATGTAATTTTTGCTGAGACTGAAGAGAAAGTGGCAAAGGTGCCAGAAGAAGAAAATCTACCAAAGAAAGGGGAATCTTTGATTGTTAACAAAGTTTTGTTAAATCCAACAAAGGAAGTTGTTGAATGAGCATAGAGAAAGACTTTGTTGAGGATTGTGCGCAAAGTTCAAGGAAAATGTTGTCAAATTGTAATTTTTAGTGGCAGCACCGATAATTTGGTCTCTATAGAACTGGTGGAAAAGTTGAAATTAAAGACAAAGAAACATCCAACACCTTACAAGGTGTCACGGCTTCAAAAAGGAGATGAGTTGTTAGTGAATGGAGAGTGTGAAGTGGAGTTGCAATTGGCTCGATACAAAGACAAAATTCTGTGTGATGTGAAGCCTATGGATGTGTGTCACATATTTTTGGGAAGACCTTGGTAGTATAACACAGGAGATATGCATGATGGGAAAAAGAACACATACAAATTTGGTAAAGATGGTATTAATCATACATTGCTCCCTATGGAAGAAGAGGATGCATCATGAAGATATAATCCAAATACTCTATCGCTGAGTGGAAAAGAATACTTGCAGTAGATTGAGGAGAATGAGGTAATTTTTTCATTAGTTTGCAAACCCAAGGTAATAATTACTTCCACTAAAATTTCTGATTTGCCAATTAAAATTCAAGAGATGCTGGAAATTTATTGTGATATCATTGTAGATGATTTTCCTAATGAGATACCACCCATGAGAAAATTCAGTCATCATATAGATTTGATTCCACAGGTAAATCTACCAAATAAAGCAGCTTACATGATTGCTCCCATAGAAAATAAATAAATCAGAAAACAGGTTCAGGAACTGTTAGATAAAGGACTGATTAGAGAGAGTTTGAATCCTTGTGTAGTGCTAATAGTGTTGAGTCCAAAAAAATATGAAGGTTGCAGAATGTGCACTGGTTTAAGAGCAATCAACAAAATAACAATGAGGTACAGATTTCCTTTACATAAAATTGAAGATTTGATGGATTGTTTACGTGGAGCAAGATATTTTACAAAGCTAGATTTAAAAGTGTGTATCATCAAATAAGGATTAGAGAAGGAGATGAATGGATTTTTTTTTTTAAACAAATGAAGGATTGTATAAATGGATGGTAATGCCTTTCGGGCTATCAAATTCTCCTAGTACAGTTATGAGGCTTATGAATGAAGTGTTCAAAGAATTTATTGGTAAATTTGTAATAGTATATCTCGATGATATATTAGTTTACAGAATATCTAAAAAGGAACATACGAGACATCTGAATTGTGTCTTACATAAGCTACAAGAAGAAAAGTTACTGCTAACTTTAAAGAAATGTTCATTCATGAAGAAAGAGTTGGTATATTTGGGCTTTGTTGTTTCTGCTTATGGATTAAAGATGGATCCAAAGAAGATAAAGGCAATCATAGAGTGGCCTTCACCAAAAAATGTTTTTGACGTAAGAAATTTTCGTGGTCTTGCTACTTTTTATAGAAAATTCATAAGGAATTTTAGTAAGATCAATGATTCTATTGTTGACACTATAAAGAAGTATAAACATCCACTTAAATGGACTATTGATGCAGAAAATAACTTCAAGCTATTGAAAAGAAAGATCACTGAAAAACCTATTTTAATTTTGGATGATTTTAATAAACCTTTTCAAGTGAAATGTGATGCTAGTGGAGAAGCTATTGGCACAGACGTTAATCAGAATAGAAGAGTGATCTTCATAGGTGTAAGAAGTATCTCGTGCGGTCTCAAAGTGGTAAGTTGTATTTTGCAAATTCACGCAATTAACCTGAGGGGTTGACATGTAGCACGCGAAAACCACTTTTATCACGTGCTCTCGACTTGTTATGCATCGTGTAAGATTTCATGCAACACAATAGCCATTGGATCAAGCGGGATTGATCGATGATGGAGGTCAGCCAAGTTAGTTGGTGAGTAGGTGACATGATAGCTATTCGATTAGACGGGTCAGATCCGACGGTTGTCGCATCGAAATATGCATGTGAGTTAATTTAAATTTTGAGATGCGATAAGTTTATGAATTGGGGTTTTAATTCCTTTTAGTTCCGTGGAAAATTGGACATTTTCCATATACAGGGTAAATTAAGTAGTTCTATTATTTTAATATAATAACTGAAATAGGAGGTTGATGACTCATATTCCAAAGGAAACCGGAGAAGAAGTTCCACCCAAACTTGAAGGAATAGTTTCTCGTTTTGAACGATTATCCTTAACATCTCCAATGAGCCCACCAATTTACACATGGAAGAAGGGAAGGAAGACTCCCATTTTGTGAGGTGTAAGGTGGTACCACATGCAAGTTCATTAATCCTCCACCGCAATGAATGCTTGTAAGGTGAGTGGGTTAATGACAAAATTTCTTACCATGGAATTATGATACACATCACTAGGTGAGAAATAGTTGGTCTTAGAGGTTGTATGGAGGTCTAATGGGAGTCATTTTGAATCCTTTTTGGCTTAGGTTTGTCTCTCATGTGTCCGTGCCAAGGAGTCAAGGACTTTTACTCGTGCCTCTGTTCCAAGCAGATTTCCGAGTCAATGGAGTTGAAAAACCATGAGTCTTAGTGACACAGTTCATGTTTGTGGATGTCCTCCCCTCCATCTAAGAAACAGTGTGGTGGCTGTGAGTTCTAGGGGAAGTCTTCTACAAGTTAATTAGGGGTGGGAGTCTCGTTCACTATATTCCTTAGCTCGTCGGGTGATTTTGGATATCATTGTTCATTGTGCCTTGGCGGTGTCTTCTTTGGCTCCCGTTATATGACCTCTACCGTGTAATTCGCATTTTTAGGCCTTGTAGGGGGGAGCTACACCGAGTGAGTCGAGAAAAAAATGGTGCTCGGGTAAGGCTATGGAAAATCTTGAAAGGGGTGGGCATGCTGCTAGGGATGTAAGCAAAGCGTTGTCAGAAGCTAGTGGTACCAAACATGGTGGGAGTTTAGTTCAGGATGGATGTGTAGTTGGTGGTGGTAAGTGAGTTGATGTCCCCCATGGGGCTGGAGTAGCTGTGAGGGGTCGGAGCAACATGGAGTGACGTGCCTGCAAGCTCGCTTTACTGCCTTCTGTGATGCATTCCAGTTCGTACTAGATCCCCTTGATAGACACCACAATATCATAAATGAATAACATGAGGTTGTCATCACCACACTAAATTAGGTGCATTACCTTAAATGTGATGTCATAGAAAGGATTGTGGTGGTTTGGCAGGGTTAATATTTACTTGCAAAAAAGTTAGAGAAGCTCGAAACACGACTATCTCACTTTGAGCAACATGTTGAGTGTTCATATTACCCCCTCCCCCTCAAGGGACTAGACCAGACAATCCAACATCAATTACTTATGATGATTAGGCATGGTCACACATGTTATTTTAGTTTTGTTTGTCTTTTGGTGCTTTTCGTCTCTTAGGACTTGCTTTATTTTTTTGTAATATGGTGATATAATTGGCCAAAAAACTCAGTTGGTGTGAGACTACTTTCATTTTGAAAACTTAGTACTCTCTTTTTTATTAATGAATTGATCATTGGCTTAGACTAAAAAAAAAGAAAAAAAAGGTTATTAGTTGAAAAGCATTATATGCAAAAACCTCCAAATGTTTCTCTGGAGTGCAGGAACTAGAATATATTGATCATATTGTATCTCATGAAAGTGTGAAAGTGTCAAGGTAGACCCTAGAAAAGTCAATGCCATTAAGGAATGGAAAATCCCCACATCCATAAAGCATATGTGAGGATTTCTCGGGTGACATGGTATTATCACAAGTTTGTTAAGAATTATGGGAAAATAGTAGCACCTCTAACAATATTATTGAAGGAAGATGCATTTTCTTGGACTCGAGAAGCAATGAAAGCCTTTGAATATATTGAAGACCCAATGTGCCAATCACGAGTCTTAGTTATGCCATAATTCAGAAATACCTTTATTTTGGAATGTGATGCCTAAGGAAATGGAATTGGCATTGTTTTAATGCAAGAAGGAAGAACTATTGCTTGTGAAAGTTGTCCAATCAAAGGAAAGTATTTACACAAAGCTATTTATGAGAAGGAAATGTTGGTTATACAACACGAACTTAAAAAATGGTGACCTTACCTGATGGGAAGACACTTCAAGGTAAAAATGGATCATGATAGTCTTAAATACTTTTTAGAACAAATATTATCTTGAGAAGAGTAGCAAAAATGGGTCACAAAGATGTTGGTTTGTGACTTTGAAATCATCTACAAAAAAGGGAAGAAAAAATTTTGTTGCACATGCACTCTTAAGAAAGGATGAGGATTTTAAAGAATTCCTTTGTGCCATCTCTATAATCCAACCAGATTGGATAAACAGAGCAAGGGATGAATGGAAGAATGATGAAGAAGTGTGGGGACTAATTCAAAAGTTTCACCAAGATCTGAGTACATGTGAAAAATTTAGCAAGAAATATGATTCATTATGGTACAAATATTTATTATAACTCTGTAAGAATTCCCAACTCAAACAAAATATTCTTCTTGAATTGCACACCTCACCCTTAGGATGGCACTCATGATTTTTAAAAACTTACGTGAGGGTTAAGAAGGATTTTTTTCGGATGGCCTTAAATATGATATTCAAAGGTTTGTGGAATAATGTTTGGTTTTCCAACAAAATAGAGTTGAGACAATTAAGTCCCCTAGTCTATTACAACCTTTATCCATTCCAAGTCAATGTTGGGAGTAGGTTTCAATGGATTTTATCATAGGTTTACCCAAATCCAAAGGAAAGAGTGTCATTATGGTGGTAGTTGATAGACTTATCAAGTACACACACTTTTTTCATTATCTCACACATTTAAAGTCCATACAGTTGCTACTGCATTTATCAAAACAATTCAAAAGCTACATGGAAACCCGAAGATTATTGTAAGTGACACAGATCACATTTCCATTGGAAATTATTGGATTGTATTATTTTCTTGTCTACGTACACTTGATTAGCTCATAGTTCATCATATCATCCTCAATTTAATGGGAAAACTAAGATAGTCAACAAATGTTTGGAAGGACATCTTCATTTCTTTGTATCTAATAAACAAGCACAATGGGTCAAGTGTTTGCCTCTCGGTCAATGGTGGTATAACACTTCCTTCCAAACAAAAAAAAAATTCACAACATTTATTGCACTTTATGGATATCATCCACCATCCATCATAACATATTTAAGAGAAAATTCTAATGTTGAAGTAGTGGAAGATCACATCGAGCATCAACAACAGGTTCTCCAACTCTTAAAGGATACTTTGGCGCAGAATAGAATGAAACAACAGGTCGATCAACATCACAACAAAAGAAGTTTTGATGGGTATTTCTAATACTACAATCATACAAACAAATTCCCCTCAAGCAATCTAAGAAGGATAATAAATTATCACCAAAGTATTGTGGTTCATACAAGGTGTTGCAAAATATTGGTACCATGGCACAAAAATTGAATCTTCATGCATCTTCCTCAGTGCACCCATTTTTTTATGTTTCATACTTGAAGAGGGTTATAGGTGACAAGCCCCGAGTTCAAACAATATTTCCGGAACTTGATGAACAAGGAAAAACCATATTGGAACCTGAAGCAGTCACACAACGAGGAACTCGGTAGCTAGGGAATAGATCAATTTTAGAGTATCTCATCAAGTGGAAGAAATTACCCACTGAAGATTCCATATGGGAGGATGATAATTTTATAGGGAAGCATTGAAAACTACTCATGCATTGAGGACAACACCTTTATGAAGGAGAGGGGCATGTTAGGTCCCTATAATACTAGTGATTCCCCCATTACTATTGTCATTGTCACCCCTTATTTTTATTGTTATGCCCTAGTAGTGCCCACATTGTTATTTTTGTGCCCCATAGAAGCCCACTATTGTTATTTTTGTGCCTTTTATTATTATTGTTATTTGAGATTTGATTATATTTTGCCCCCTTAGACTCCTATATTTAGAAAGGAGGTTTTGTCATTTGTATCATGTAAGAATTATTCATTTTTGTAATGTAAAGGAGGTTTCCCACTTGAAGAGGATTACTTTGAAGTCGTTGAATTATCTTTTCTTCTATTTTGTGAGTTGGTTGCATAACAATTTTTATGAGATCTTTGGATTCTAGTGTTTCGCTTCTTTAAAGAGGTCATCGTGGAATTTTCACTATAACATTTTTTATACGATGTTTCAAAAGCTAAAAACAGAACCCATTGGAGTACAGATATTGATGACCCTCAGGTCCGAATTTAAGAGCTTGTCTCACTATATTTTTGGATATATGATCCAATGAATTTAGGTTTCGTGCAGGATCATGAATTACATCCCAAATAGGTGACCTTGGGAAAATAATCATAACTTTATCTTTGCGTCTCAAATTGAAATTGGGTAAGAATTGACAACAAGAGGATAGACTATAGTTGTTTGTGCAGCATTTTGAGGTCCGAAGGTTGAGACCATGACACGGAGCATTTCATACAAGTTTGCTCTATTGAAAATGTGAATAATCAGGTCATCTTCGAGGATTGGGTATATCTCTTTCTTGGACAATCCATTTTCAATCAGAGTGATGCCGTAAAAAAGAGGATTCAATGGGTCACCACAGTTCATAATTTCAGACCTTGGAGATTCAAAATTTCAGAGATACATCAGATTCAATATCAAGCTCCTACAAATAAAAAAATTGTGTGTAATCTTTTTTCAGAATTTGCATACGTCTTGTTTTAAAAATTAGTTTGAAGTGATTAAAAGGGAATAGTGAAAAAAATTATCATTAGTTCATGCCCCAAAGAAAGAAAATAGAAACACCTAGTAAGAAACCTGAAGGCTCTACTATGGCACATGAAGGAGAGGAGAAAGTGCAATAGGATTTTATCATGTGATTCTAGAAAAGCTCCTCTATCCATGTCAACAAATTTTTTTCATGCCACAAGGTGTTGAATTTTTTCTCATGTTTTTTGCAAGTGAACCTTGCTCTCAATTATCAATTTTAGAGCAACTTAGGATTTCAACTTATGGAAGGAGGAGGAGGAGTTATTCTTGTTGATGAGTGAGGTATTCCAATTCAGAAATAAGTGTATTCTCTTATCATAATTCTCATACTCACAACAAAACTCCAAACTTATCTTTTATGGTTCTACTATGGGATGTTTAGTGCATGAATTTAGCAAAAATTCACATATGTTTGTTTGTAAGATGTGAGAGATCAATTACTTACCCCTTCCTTGCAACCTACTTCAAAATTATAAGGGTTTTTCACCAACAATGCTCAAGAGAGGGCCCATTTTTTCCTCTTGGGACAATTATGTAAAAGAGAGACTCTCTCTCTTAACACCTACTCTATCTCCTATAGCAACTTTGTTTCTCTTGTAGAACCTATGCCTGATCCTCTAGCACCTATAAATAAATTGTATCTCTTCTGTAGTACAAAAGGTAACCCCTAATAGCAGCTCACTCTTACCTTTGTACCTCGATGGCTTTCTCCAACTATTTCTTGGGAATGAGTAATTTTGCAAATGAATTTAAGCATTTTAATTTTATTCCCTTTTTTGGTAATGGCTTAGAGTGTTTTCAGTGACATGGCCTTTACAAAAATTTTCTACTTTTATGTTGCCCCCACTCCTCATAACCATCACCCTTCTTAGTTTGACTTTTCCACATTGCATGAGTGAGGGAGTTAGCTACAATTAACTAGTTGAGGGTGGTTGAGACTCCTGACCTATACTTAACATATAAAACCTCATCTCTAATTCTTTGACAACAAATTTCTAACCATAATACACTCAAGAGAAGAGGTGAAGAGTATTTCATATGTGTTCCTTACGTGAGGGTTCCTATAGATGCATGCATGATGTTTCTCGGATTCATATCATGATGGATTGAAGGTTTTGATTGCCTTTGTTTTCTTATGTACAAGTCTTCAAAGAATGATGATTTCTGAATGGAGTTTGGATTTTCCATAGTGTTCATGTTTTGTGGTCGACGTTTCGAGTCTTCAACTAGACTCATCATCACGACAAATTTTGTGAGGAGAAAAGAAGTAAATTGGTAGGTATAAATATGAAACAGGCAGGATGTGAAGACAAATGGCCGACTCTTTGTATGTTCATTAATAATTTAATTATTTGTTATTGCCATTTAAGTTTTTGAGTATAATTTAATCCCTAAATAGTTATTTCTAATTTTTGTATTAATATTAGTATTTAATAATTTGTTTTATTTTATCATTATGAATTTATTATTTAATTATTGCTTATTAATTGTTATTTATGCTTAGTACTTTATTAAATTATTTGTTTATGTTTATTAATTATTGTTTATGTTTATTTATTATTATTAAATTATTGCTTATTAATTATTGTTTTATATTAGAACTTTGATATTTATGTTGATGTTCATAATTGTTTTAAATGAAACTATATTAGCATTATTTATTATGTCTACTTATAAATTAATATTTGTTGTTATTAATACTTATTAGTTCATTCTAGTTTATTAATGCTAGAATTATTTTTATTGCTATTAAAAATTAATTGTTTTTTGGGTTTATTTAATAATGGCCATCTAGGTGTTATTCTAACTCTTTAATATTTTTAGCTCATATTTATTTTTCTATCAGCTATAATAACTAATGATGGTTGATATTCTAGGGAACTATATATTAAAAGATAGTTGCTTATTTATATTGCTTCTTTATGTTATTTACTAGGATATTTACGAAAGTTCTTCTATATATACTTATTATTATTATCTATTATAATTGATATTTATTTTTATTATGATGATTATGTTATCCCTATTTTAATATTCATATTATTATTGCTTCTATTATTTATATATATCTATAGTTATAATTAGCTACTTTCTATTATAATAAAGGGTTACATCCTTTATATTTCAATCTTTTTAGATGTTTAATCTTATTATTTATATTATAGAAATTATTAGGATTCTTTTTATCCTAGATATTCATTCAAGCCTAGGTCTCTAAGGAGCAGTAAGCTTAATGTTAATATGCGAGGGCAGGTCAAGGATTTTTAACATCGATATTAAGGTTAATTTCGGGGGAGAGCAGGGGGTTCCAATTTTTGCTAATTTCCATACCACCATCCCTATTAAGGATTTTAGGATGTTTAATGATTTCAATGGCTTCTCTAACCTTACGATTGAATTGGTTTTCTACCTTGGCAATGACTTTGGTGTCTTCTAAGCAAATATGATGTTTAGTTTTACCTACATGCTCAGCTAGGGCTGAGGATTTGGTTCTTTCGTGACGGATGTCTGCACTATGCTCTTTGAGTCTAATCTTGACGGATCTACCAGTTTCTCCGATGTATTGATCCCCACAAGAACACTTGATGAGATAAACTCCTTTTTGCTGAAGATGCTCTTGGTTGTCCTTAACAGATCTCATTCTTTGCTTAATGGTAGACAGGGGTTTGAAAGCAGTCTTAATATTTTTCTTACTGAGGATTTTAGCTATTTTGTCAGTGACTCCTTGGATGTAAGGAAGGTAGGTATTGGAGGTAGGGGTATCTTTAGTTTTGTTTTTATTGTTATCAGATTCTGCTTTTTGAATGGCTTTGTATATGTTTTTATTGTTGTACCCTAGGTTGGCAAAGGTTCTTTTAAGGTAAGAGATTTCTTCATCGGTATGGTTACTATCAGAGATTCTATAAGCTCTAGTGAAGAGGGTTTGTAGGACCCCCATTTTTTGGGCAGGGTGGTGATGAGAATCGGCATGAAGGTAGTTATCTGTATGGGCTTTCTTCCTAAAAACTTTGTGACCAATGGAACCATCCTTCTTTCTAATGAGGAGAATGTCCAAGAACGGAATGCAATTGTTTTCTTCCACTTCCATGGTGAATTTGATGTCTTCAGACAGGCTATTAAGATGGTCTAGGAATTTGCTTAGCTCCTTCTCGCCATGAGGCCAATTGACACTGGTGTCATCCACAAACCTAACCCAGGACTTGGGTTTTAAGGGATATGAATCCAGTGCCTTCTTCTCGAATTTTTCCATGAAAAGGTTTGCCACTATAGGTGATAGAGGTGATCCCATAGCGACACCTGAAGTTTGTTCAAATATTTCACCTTGGAAGGAGAAGAAGGTTGAGCGAAGACAGATTTCGGCTAATTTTACGGTCTGGGGATCTGCTACATCTTTAACAACCTGGATAGCTTCATTTAGGGGAATTTTGGTGAAGAGCTGGACTACGTCAAAGCTTACGATTTTATCTCCTGGTTCTAGCTTGGTGTTTTTAATGAGGTTTACAAATTGATTGGAGTGTTTAATGTAAGAGCTAGTCTTGCCTGCTAGCGGGGATAGAATGCTGGCGACGTACTTGGCTAGCTCATAAGTGGGAGACCCTATGGTGTTGACTATGGGTCTAAGGGGGACATCATTTTTATGAATTTTAGGGGCCCCATAGATTCTGGGGGTGATTTCAAAGCTAGGGGTTAATCTCTTTTTTGTTTTATCATCAAGGCTTGTTTCTTTAATGGCTTTCTTTACGAGGTTGGAGATTTTGGATATGGGGTTTTTGTCAAGCTTTTTGTAGCTACCGCTATTATAAAGGTGGTCTTTCATTTTGTTAATATAATCTTCATGATCCATAACGACAGTGGCGCCTCCTTTGTCGGCCTTTAAAATGACAATGTCCTTATTATTTCTAAGACTATTTAGGGCTTTAAGCTGTTCAGGGCTTAGGTTTTTTCTGGGGGGTTTGGCTTTTCTAAGGATAACAGCGACTTCTTGCCTGATGAGCTCTTTTTCATCCTCATTTAGCGTCTTAATTCCATCTTCAAGGTTGCAAATGATTTCTTCATTGGGGATTTTGTTAGGGGCTACTGCAAAGTTTAGACCTTTGTTTAGGACATCTACTTCTTCTTTCTTCAGTTCATAAGAAGATATGTTGACTACTTTTTTATTATTCACGCTACTGTTCGTAAGGTTATTATCTATATTAACACTATCTGCGCTATTATTGTGAAAGGTTTTATTACACCTTCTCTCTATGCTTATGCTATCAATATTATTATTAGTAAAAGGCTTATTCATCAATGATTTATTAGGTTTGGTATTAGATTTGTACCTGAGACTCTGGGCGCTCTCCCAGCTACCTGTTCCCACTTCCGCAGTGACCATATCCTCATCATTACAGCTACCTGTTCTCACTTCCGCAGTGACCATATCCTCATCGTTATAGCTACCTGTTCTCCCTTCCGTAGTGACCATATCCTTATCGTTACAGTGCTTTGAATTATCGTTTTTCGTTGGGGTAATGTCTGCAACGTAACTGGAGTCAATTAATTGTTGATTAATTATATCCCCGGAGCGTTTTGGATAATCGTTACAATGTTTTGAATTATCGTTTTTCGTTGGGGTAATGTCTGCAATGTAAATGGAGTCAATTAACCATTGATTAATTATATCACCTGAGCGTTTTGGATTATCGTTTTTCGTTGGGGTGTCTGCAACGTTAATTAACTGCTGATCAATATCACTGCTTCCCTCATTTCCGCGGTCATCATCAGTCGAATTAATAGGCGCAGGGGTTCTGCTGTGTGGATATGTTGCACGCTGTCCTACCTGTGCTATCTGCGAATGCGTGTTATGCGTGGAGGCTGCAACTATGGGATAGCGTGTTCCAGTTTTTCGTTGTCCCCTTTTTTGCATTTCTTTGTGTTTCAGCTGCGTACCCCAATCTGTGTATATTTGGTTTGGACATATAAAGCTTATCTGTGCATTAACCCAATCTGTTTGAGGAGCAGCGTTGTGGTTTTCTTCTTCCGATCTCTCACGCCTTTCCATGTTATTCAGTTTGCTGCGGTGTTTAGACTCGGCATTCTCCTTCATTTTACTGGCTTTCAGTGCTGCGGATGCATCAATTACCTTCCATAGGTTCTGCTCTATTGTTGTTGCTAGCTTCAGGTGGGCTCTGAATGCAGTTGAGGATAATCTAGCCAGGGCGGTCCCGGTTTTTCGAATTTCAAGGCGTACCAGATCCCCAGACCGCAAAATTAGCTGAAATCTGTCTTCGCTCAACCTTCTTCTCCTTCCAAGGTGAAATATTTGAACAAACTTCAGGTGTCGCTATGGGATCACCTCTATCACCTATAGTGGCAAACCTTTTCATGGAAAAATTCGAGAAGAAGGCACTGGATTCATATCCATTAAAACCCAAGTCCTGGGTTAGGTTTGTGGATGACACCAATGTCAATTGGCCTCATGGCGAGAAGGAGCTAAGCAAATTCCTAGACCATCTTAATAGCCTGTCTGAAGACATCAAATTCACCATGGAAGTGGAAGAAAACAATTGCATTCCGTTCTTGGACATTCTCCTCATTAGAAAGAAGGATGGTTCCATTGGTCACAAAGTTTTTAGGAAGAAAGCCCATACAGATAACTACCTTCATGCCGATTCTCATCACCACCCTGCCCAAAAAATGGGGGTCCTACAAACCCTCTTCACTAGAGCTTATAGAATCTCTGATAGTAACCATACCGATGAAGAAATCTCTTACCTTAAAAGAACCTTTGCCAACCTAGGGTACAACAATAAAAACATATACAAAGCCATTCAAAAAGCAGAATCTGATAACAATAAAAACAAAACTAAAGATACCCCTACCTCCAATACCTACCTTCCTTACATCCAAGGAGTCACTGACAAAATAGCTAAAATCCTCAGTAAGAAAAATATTAAGACTGCTTTCAAACCCCTGTCTACCATTAAGCAAAGAATGAGATCTGTTAAGGACAACCAAGAGCATCTTCAGCAAAAAGGAGTTTATCTCATCAAGTGTTCTTGTGGGGATCAATACATCGGAGAAACTGGTAGATCCATCAAGATTAGACTCAAAGAGCATAGTGCAGACATCCGTCATGAAAGAACCAAATCCTCAGCCCTAGCTGAGCATGTAGGTAAAACTAAACATCATATTTGCTTAGAAGACACCAAAGTCATTGCCAAGGTAGAAAACCAATTCAATCGTAAGGTTAGAGAAGCCATTGAAATCATTAAACATCCTAAAATCCTTAATAGGGATGGTGGTATGGAAATTAGCAAAAATTGGAACCCCCTGCTCTCCCCCGAAATTAACCTTAATATCGATGTTAAAAATCCTTGACCTGCCCTCGCATATTAACATTAAGCTTACTGCTCCTTAGAGACCTAGGCTTGAATGAATATCTAGGATAAAAAGAATCCTACTACTTTCTATAATATAAATAATAAGATTAAACATCTAAAAAGATTGAAATATAAAGGATATAACCCTTTATTATAATAGAAAGTAGCTAATTATAACTATAGATATATATAAATAATAGAAGCAATAATAATATGAATATTAAAATAGGGATAACATAATCATCATAATAAAAATAAATATCAATTATAATAGATAATAATAATAAGTATATATAGAAGAACTTTCGTAAATATCCTAGTAAATAACATAAAGAAGCAATATAAATAAGCAACTATCTTTTAATATATAGTTCCCTAGAATATCAACCATCATTAGTTATTATAGCTGATAGAAAAATAAATATGAGCTAAAAATATTAAAGAGTTAGAATAACACCTAGATGGCCATTATTAAATAAACCCAAAAAACAATTAATTTTAAATAGCAATAAAAATAATTCTAGCATTAATAAACTAGAATGAACTAATAAGTATTAATAACAACAAATATTAATTTATAAGTAGACATAATAAATAATGCTAATATAGTTTCATTTAAAACAATTATGAACAGCAACATAAATATCAAAGTTCTAATATAAAAAAATAATTAATAAGCATAATTTAATAATAATAAATAAACATAAACAATAATTAATAAACATAAACAAATAATTTAATAAAGTACTAAGCATAAATAACAATTAATAAGCAATAATTAAATAATAAATTCATAATGATAAAATAAAACAAATTATTAAATACTAATATTAATACAAAAATTAGAAATAACTATTTAGGGATTAAATTATACTCAAAAACTTAAATGGCAATAACAAATAATTAAATTATTAATGAACATACAAAGAGTCGGCCATTTGTCTTCACATCCTGCCTGTTTCATATTTATACCTACCAATTTACTTCTTTTCTCCTCACAAAATTTGTCCTGATGATGAGTCTAGTTGAAGACTCGAAACGTCGACCACAAAACATGAACACTGTGGAAAATCCGAACTCCATTCAGAAATCACACCACAGTAATCTGCAATCTAGAATGATGATTCTTTGATTCATAATTTCTTTTTTGTGTGAATGCTTCTTCCAAAATTTTAATATACTGGAGTAGGAGTGGATGGATTATCTGTTGATACGCCCCTTCTCAATTTAGAAATGGCATCCTAATGTTCAAAGTGGCTCGATATTCTTCTCTGTGGGTGAAAAGAATTGATGTTGAGTTCTGTTGTAACTACCCAAGTTGTTATAGGAGGAATCCTCTTCCTATAACAGTCATTTGATTCATGTTAGAGACATGATTATTAAATGTGGTATTGATGGAAAGTCATAGGTGGTATAAGAACATGGTTAAAATCACCAAGAGGTTGTGTAGGTGGTTGAAAAGTTGATGAAAAATCTTCTTATAATTTTTTTCATGTAAGGTAGATTTGAATTTGAAGATGAATCTTATCTAGATAGAGAGGATGAGTGATGAAAGTGGTGTTGGGGGGCCTCTCTCAATCTTCCCTAAATAAGATATGACCTTTTTTCCTCTTTCTCCAATCATATCTGCCTCCTGTAGAAATTATGGTACTTATTGTAACATTTGAGGAAAGCCTCATGTAAAAGAATTATTTTATCAATATATCTCAAATGGTAGCCTCGATTGACTCGAATTTTTTTGAGAATGTTTCCATCATCCTTATGCACCTCCCCATAAAACCTCTTAGCAAATGGATGCACAAATATGGAAAAACATTAAACATGGTTCTAGGTGATGGAGGTTGATTTCTTGAAAAGTGGGCACTTGAATTTGTTTAAATTTCTTGAGCATGTTACCATCATCCATATGAATTTCCCAATGAAACATTGCCACCAATGGATGCAGGTTTTTCAACATATGATAGAAAAATTGCACTTTGTGTTTTGGCCTCCTATAGAAAAATATAAACCTAGTGTGGAATTTTAGGAAATTAAGGAAAATGCATGAGAAAGGATTGGGAATTATGGGTGGATGTTGGAAATGGATGAGGGTGATGGATTGACATGGACATGGTCCTATTAGAGTATCTGAGTAAAGGAGGGGAGCTCCAAGTTTGACTTCCTTTGACTAGGTTGTTAATCAAGTGTTTCTTTTGTTGCTAAATTGTTCTTGTTGCTTGCAAAGGATGAAGAGCACCCACATTCATGAGAGAGAGAGAAATGGAACAATTTTTTTTTCCCTTTTCATTTTCCATTTTTCTCCTTTTTTTTCTAGGCCTACTAGCTCTCGCATTGGCATTTTCAAATAGTAGGTCTCCCTCCCCACCTCAAAGGAGGTTTTCACCTAAGATATTTTCTTTTTCACTTTCTTTTCTCTGTTTTCCAACCCATTGACCATTTCATGGAGATTTTCAATCAATGAGCCAATATCATGCACCTCAAAGAAGGTTTTCACTCCAGATTTTTTTTTCTTCCTTTATTTTTTTCCTCTTTTTCCTTTTTTCTTGTATTCCTCTATCCTATCCTACTTGAAAAAAAGAAGACATCTTTCAAGTATAAGAATACTTCCAATGGAGTGAGGTGCATAACAAGATAATAGGTAAACTCATGTGTTAGCTTGAAAAATATGCTTTCACATGTACTTGAATGTGGGAGACAAAATGCTTTGACTTTGACGATATAAAACACAATTTAGGAAGAGAGTGATGCTCCATCTTGTTGATTTTCCAGAAGAAAAACTCAATACATCTTTGATACCTTCGGTTCGCTTGCTCACATGGATCATTCTTCATGTATTATTCTACCATGAAATTCAAATATTCCTCTTTTTGAATATTATTCTCTTCACGACATGGAGGATTTGATGGTAAACATGAGGAACTTTCATAATCTCTCATTCTGATGTCTTCTCTTCATCAAGTGCAACCCATGATTCTTTTGGCTTCTCATTTGAATATTCTTTTTTTTAATGGTGTCGTTCAGTGACACCAAAATAATATCTTTTTTTTAATACCCTTCTTGAGCTAAGATGAATACCATTGAGATCAAGAGGAGATGTTAGGAAGTGTTGTGCCTCAACATTATAACTGGTCTAAGCTACTTCCTTGTGTGGGTTTAGAAATGGTGGTACAAGTAGTTGAGTGGGCGTCATCTTTAATATGGATGTCGTTGGATTTGTGGTTGAGGTGGAGGTGGATGGTAGGGATAACATGGAGTTGGGTATGGAGGATATTGATGATAATATTGAGGATATTGTTGATTTATCCCATGAGGTCTTACCAACCTTGTTTCCAAGATTAGTTTTGGGGTTGAGATGGTCAAGGTTGCTAAGGAAAGGGTGCATTCCAATTACTTTTAGATGGATGTGCATAACCTTTAAAATAGGAATTAGGTTCTTGCATCATATTAGGTTTACTAGGTTACCATGGTCCTCTTGGAGCTACAAAACATAGCTTGCTTTGGTGATTGAATTGCTCCATTTTCGTCCTGGTAAACTTCCTTCAACCTTGGTAATGATGGAAAATATTTAATAGCATGTGATTATGCATGGAAAACCCAAATATCGACATCTTAGTTTTCCTAATCTTCCATTCTTAACATTTCTAATTGTTTTCTTAGATTGCTAAGAATTTATGTTTTAAAGTCATCAAACAAATTTCCAAATTTAACTTGACTTATCGATCTTGATGCTGATTTAATTACTCTTTGCCTTCCTCTTAATCATTGTTTTCATGTTTCACAAATTTATTCAAATAATAATTGGTATACATCACCTCTACTCACAAGATCAAGGAGATCAATCCACTCATCCATAATTTTACTAAGTAAGAGGGTTTTTAGGGTGTTGATCATACATGATGTAATTTTTCCCTCTTAACATTATATGTGAACATATCTATTAGATCCTCAAGGTTATTATATTCTTTTTTATTCATTTTAAAGATTTATTCCTTAAGATTAGGATATTTATACTTTTCTAGAAATATCTTTTGCATATCATTCCATGATATTATTAAATTAGTTCCTCATCTCATGAACCATTTAGGAGATGTATCATTCAATGTTTCCTATAACAATATGAACTTTTGAGTCTTTACTAAGTAACTATAAGATTTACAAAGTATATCAAATTCAACGACAAAGGCTTATG
>APFE030070507.1:35637-103322 GCA_000404065.3 Pinus taeda | reverse complement strand
ATCTTTGGGGTTAACGCTACCAATCCATCATCAGTGTTGCCGATATGTTCAAGAGAAGTCATTCAGACAATTCACCTATGTCTCACCCACTGCAATACATTCATGCTCCATTCCTTCATGACCGCCACAATGAACCCTGTATTGTCAGATTGTTTTCACCTCCAAAATCATTTGCTTCGTTTCGTGTTGTTGATGTGGGATTCATTAAAGCCCTCCTGCGACAGGTCGCTTCTTGTCGACATCATCTCATTATCCAAGAAGTTTACTTAGGAACAACCCTTTCACTACTTTAAAGCTTGCATGCCTCTATGGCAAGTTTCTCACTTTCGGCGACAGGTTTATATCAATGGCCTTCAACTGAGAGATTTTACGTGGTGTTCGATGCCAAGTCCTTTTTCACAGCACGTGAAATGTACTGTAGTACCTTGAGGGTCATTGTCATTATTGGTGATTCCTCTCGCGCCTATTAACAGCTTACATCATTGGCTAGTAATCAGGCAATGTCTTTCCATGTTCGACTCCAGAACATTTTTTCACATGGATCGACTTGTACTCCCGCAGTGAAGATTTGAACAAGTTTTTGACACCCCGGATCTAGTTCATTCCATCCGAGGGATGGATATATTTCAAGAATATAAAAGACATCAAGTGTACATCATTGCCGAATTAGAGGATCATCCAAAGTCAAAGGATGCATGAGTCCATATCATCAGTCTGTCACACAGACGATTGTCTGTCCTATGTACATGAAAATGAATTTATAAAGCTAAGCATGGGAATGCCCGCCTCAGCTAGATCATGAAAAAATTTGTCAAAATAATGTATTGTATTGTATCTTATTACAGGTCACCTCCCAGCTCGAAAAAACTTTGGATCCTCGGAGTAAAGCATTTCACCCGACATCAGAAAGATTAACGACCTCATGCTTTAGGGGGCAACTCTTATAGACATTTTTGGGCACTTCAACCCCAATCATAAATGTCCATAAAGTGAGGGCTCCTAAGTCCCTAAAAGTGTTGCTTCACTGCCTAAGGGAACAAGGTCAGCTGATTACATCATCTCCTAGAAGTTCTCCACTGAAAACTGCTCATAAATGGTCAAAACTAGACCATACTGAAAGCTCAGTGTAGAAGGTGCGATGCATATCACCTTCCCAGTGTACAAGGTGTGATGCATACTGAATTGCTCCTCTGTAGGGTGCGATGGTTGGGAATGGACAAATGGCAGGGACAAAATGCGAGGTGGAAGATCATGGAGTCTTCTAGAAGCTTCCCCTCTGACACTTGCCTCTCTATTTTCGACCAGGGATGAGTAAGAGATCATCATTCTCCAAGTGGAAGCAGGAACTATCAGAGAGAGGACACTAATCAAGATCCCAAAAGATGACTCACTTCCCTATAATCATCTATATATGGATCCCTCATCACAGAGATCTAGGGGCTGGAATTTTGTATCTTATAGAGAAGTGTTGTTGGTTTTCTGTTGTACATTCATAGTGTTGGGTGATCTAAGCTTTGCTTGAGGTGAAGAAGGGCTTTGTAGCTGGAGGATGATGCTGGGTCAGAACATATGGTTGTAATTCTCTTGCTACTTTTCATCTTAATAAAGCTATTCAAGTTTTCCTCCATATTCTTGTGTGTTTACTTATATATGCATTTGTATGGTTAACACACACTGGTCCTGTGTTATTTATGAATATAGATCTTTGTTCTTCGATAGTAGTATGTTGTTGTGATTCCACAGGTGCTCTTTGAAGCTGGGCAGACGAAGAAGAAGAGGCAAATCTCTATCAGGAAGGAGAGGAAATCAAGCGCAAGACTAAGGTTGGTCTCCTTGGCCCCCCTTTTGTCTATTTTCATAAAGGAAAACGAAAGTAGACTTTACTTGTTTGTTTCTAAGATAGCCACCTATCTTAGTGGGAATAGCAGCATCCGAGTGGACACTATTCCCGGTAATAATGTTCAACATAAAAAAGGTTCTCTAGATTATCGTAGAGAACTCTGCCTATAGGCAGTGCCTTGGGTGCAGATGTACTAGTTGATGAACTGGCCTAATTGTTTGCATATTGAGCCAATTTGTCAACATAGTCTTCATGCCTCATCAATTTATCATTAATTACTAAAGGACTAGGAAGTCCTTTGCTCTGTAAAATACCAAACTTCTCCATGAATTCATCAATATCCACCTGCATATTCTGACATCTTCTTTCTAAGTTTTGCATCGAAGACCATTTGGTCAATATCTTCTTGATTTCTATGATAGTTGTAATTCTATCCTCAATGTTTAGTTCTTCAAGCTGGTACCTATTTTTGTTGTTCAAAAAGTTTATTATCCTAATAGCTTCCTCACGCTTTCCTCCCAGCTTTTCCTCAGTCTTCTGAATCTCTTGTAGAGCTACTTTCACCAATTCAATCTGTTCAAAAATAATTTGTATAGATGACCAAGCATCATTTATTGACTGAGTGATGTTGGTCCATAGAATTTTTCTAATTTATTTTAAGGGCTTTTTAAAGGTGAGGTCCTTCTCTAGTGTTCTCACCTGCTGTGCCAAGCCTTTTTTTTCCTTACCTCTTCAACAAAATTAATTTTTGAAGCGTAATATTTCTGTTCTAAGGTAACAAATTTTTCCTTTACCTTTTGTAATTCAGAGACTTGGAGTTTCATCTCCTCCATTGAATTGATTAATTCTTCTGTAGTCAAACCTGAAGTTCCTGCTGGTGTTGTTCCTGTGCTTGTACCTGTAATTACTTTTGTTGTGGCCGAAGGGATATTTGGTGCAAGAGCTGTTGCAAGTGTGGATTGAATTGTCGTGGAGACCACTGATAGCACATTTTGAGGCTGAGAGGTCAACTCACTCTGCCTGCTTTTCAATGAATTTTCTAATTCTTACTCAGACTTCTTTAACTGTTCATTTAGCCTTAGGGCTAAGTCCATAAGCTCTTCTTCAGATTTCTTTTGGATGACTTCAACAGTTTGTGGATGCCTTGATGAAGGCAACTTTAACTACTTTCTTAAGGTAACTATGTCTTCATCTTTTTTATTTTTAAGGCCTCTGCATCTTTTACATCCTTTGGGTTATGACCCAATACAATGAACAACTCTTCCAATGATTTAATTCCATTATCCTTAGCCTGTGATGACGATCTTTCTAGCTATAATTGGGAAGTTGTATTATTTGATGAATTCTCTAATCTTTGAGCCATCATGGCTTTATTGTTTAATGTTGAATAAACCATCTCCCATGTCTGCTTATGTAATTCAAACTGATCGAGGGGGTGAATGTCCTTGGCCATAACCTAAAAATTAGTTTTGAGGTAGTCTGCAATTGACTGAGGCTGTTGTACTTTGGGCTTGAAAAATCTCATTAGCATCTTGCCTTCTTTGATGTCATAGGATGACATCAACCTATTCTGATTGGTGGGAGCCATCTTCAAATACTGATTATAGACCTAGACCTTTAGTGGCTCATTTGTGGCTTTCATTTCTTTGAACTTCTCTTTAATGTATAATTTCTTATTACCTAAAGACCTGAAGGGTGACACTTCAGCACTTTGTTGTCTTTCCAGTTCCTACCTCTGTGAGCTAGAAGATGTCCCACCTACTGGAAAAGTATGCTGACTGTCTGCACCTTCTTTCCTTTGACTCTCTGTAGTTTCTTCAAAAAATTCCTCCTCTGAATTAGGTTTGAGCCAATGCCTTTTAGCACCAGGTTGATCTAATGGACCACTGGCAGGGGTAGCTACTTCCCTGTCTCTCTTTAAGATTTTTTCCTCATCTAGAGGAGTCTGCAAAATTGGGGGATCTCCCATGTTGACTAGAGTTGGGTGGGCCTGTGTTTAAGCCTACTCCTAAGAGGTTTGAGGCTGTTTTGACATGTTTGATTATTCTATTGCTTGAGTGCTGGTCTCTTTTTATCTTCCCTATGATGTCTCTGCAAGTGGTGCACTGGTCTCCTATGAATGCCTTTGAAAGGTATCTACTGTTGAGGCACTAGTCTCTGATGCTGGCTTGTGAGAAGTATCAACTGACACTTGTTTAAAATAATCTACGTCAAGTGTCTTTTCTAGATCTTTCATGACATTTTCTACATTGACCTGATCACTATCCATTTCTACAAGAGTCCCTTCCCTCCATTCATCCATGTTGGCATATTGCTCAATTTATAAGATTCTATGATAAAAAAAGGGTGATAGTCTATTTTTCATTCTTCTATCACAGATGAAAGTGTGAGGGTCATATGGAGTCCAACTAAATATTTTGCTTAATCTCATGTGATCTTCTAAGATTTTTTCTGTTGCTTTACCTGCTTCCTTATTATTGCAAATGAATGGGCGTAGGTGATCTTTAATTCTCAGTTGTTCTTTATTCTTGGCCTTGGCAAAATGAACTTGATCTGAGTTGATCATCTATCTATAGTATTCCAAAGCAAATAGTCTCATTGGAACATATCTTGGTAACTTGAATGGGGGGAGCTCACAACCATATACCCTGATTTTTGTGTGATTCTGATATAAATACTAGTCACCTACTCTGTATTGTTTTGATAGCTAAAGGATCCTCTTGATTTCATCATTAATTCTTGGAGGAGGATTTCCTGTTAACAAGGTAGTTGTTGGGTGGACAAATTGGTCAATGAAATGATTATAAGCAAAATATTCATGGAAGATAGAAGTCCAAAAAATGACTGACCTTGAATTACTTTTTGTATCATGTTTCTTGACAAAAAAAGGGAACTTGTCAGACTGATAGTAGAGGATGAGGTGATATATGAAGGAGGAGTAGTTGAAAGCCTTTTCATTTTCCAGTCTCATGAACTGGTCATGGATTTTCTCAGCAGTATATGAAGCATAATTATAGCTGACAGCAGGGGGCTGACCAAGGGTAAAGATGGACAGTAAAACTAAGACCAACTCATCTACATACTCACTAGTCTTGATTCCCTTGACTGCAACTATCATATCAACTATGATCTTGCCAGTATTTGTGAAGAAATATGACATATAAGGATGATCCGAATGGAAAATGGCATCAACTCATTGTACTCATCCACCCATATTATTCATCGACCCATGGTATAAATGGCATCAACCCATGGTACTCATCCACCCATATTATTTATCGACCCATGGAATTTACCCATGGTATTGTAAATGGCATATGCCCGTGGTATTGTAAAATCCACCCATGGTATTCATTCACCCATGGAATTGACCCGTGATATTGTAACTGAAAAATACTATAAGTAACAAGTCACATTTTGTAAAAGGAGATTGTCTGCCACAATGTAGCCCTTACAGTTTAGAGGCATGTAGCCGCCACATCTCTTCTCAGAGATACGGTACCATCGCCCTAGCTGGTTTATTTCCATTTCTGTTTGTAAGCATATTTCAGTATTTTACAGTAATGAAATGAAGTATTATTTCCGATGCATATCTGTCTTTATGGTTATCTCTGTAATTTGTTGCATTCCTGTTTAAATCCAGGTCATTGGGTTTTAATAAAAAAATTCTTTGTGGTTTTCTTTATGGGGCACTCTCCTCTCTTTTTCTTCTGGCAATTCAAGTTTTCATATCTTTGTGGTCTCTACCTCAATATCCATTTCAATCTTTCAGATCTTGGGGGTCTCTCCCCCCAAGATCCATTTCAATCTTTTAGATCTTCGGGGCCTCCTCCCAAGATCCGGATCAAAGGTATCAAAGCAGGTTATGATTCCATGGGAATGAGGGTTTGATGCATATTTTAGTTTCAAATTTTGTAGCAATATTCAAAAAAATTTAGGCATGTGCTACAACCTCCACATAGCACTTTCTTGGGTCAGGTAGGAAGAATTTGTCTTTTCTCATTTTTTGCAGGAATTTTTTTTGGGCAGGGACTTTACAGATCAGATCTAAAACATTTGGTACAAAATTTACAAAAACAAATACCATATCGAGATTCCTCTTGAAAAACCACCCAATTTAAAAAAAAAATGGGTCAAATCGAAGTTCGGATGTGGGAGATATCTTTGATTTAAAATCAACTATTTATCAGAATTTTTGTGACGAAAGAACTGTTGCAGCGTGAATATGAGATCTCAGAGTGTCCAGATAAGGATTTCCAACTCATGGGAAGATGCAAAATGATCCTTCTGCTTCCAAAAACAGGTTATAATAAATATTCTGAGCTATATTGACTGAGTTACGCTCATTTTAATTATGGAGCAGCATTCAGAGTGGGTTCCCATTGGAGACGTGCCCTCCCACCCCACTTTAGTAGGCACCTGCTTCACATTCATCAGTTTCAACATAGCAGCATTCAGCTTGGGTTATTTGGATATGTGCCCTCCCACCCCAGGTGATGTAGGCACTTTCTATTTCATCAGCAACCAACATCATGGTTATGGGTCAACCGTATAAAATCCTTGTCATCAAAGTCCATTTGCTAGGCCGCACACTGTCAGAATCACAGTGGGTCACAATCATTACAAGGTATCTCTATCCCCGAATCTTCGTTTATCAGGGTTTTGGGTTAACCACATAAAACCCTTATCTTCAGTGGCTCTTCATATTCAACAAAGGCTTCGCAGGAGGGAACTTTACGCAATGGGGACCATTGCTTCTTAAGGAGGGAGGAATGATCTGAATGGAAATTAGCATCAATTCATGGTACTCATCCACCCATATTATTCATCAACCCATGGAATTTACCCATGGTACTCATCCACCCATATTATTCATCGACCCATGGAATTTACCCATGGTATTGTAAATGGCATCCACCCATGGTATTGTAAAATCCTTCCATGGTATTCATTCACCCATGGAATTGACCTATTGTATTGTAACTGAAAAATACTATAAGTAACAAGTCACATTTTGTAAAAGGAGATTGTCCGCCACAATGTAGCCTTTATAGTTTAGAGGCATGTAGCCACCACATCTCTTCTCAGAGATAAGCTACCATCACCCTAGTTGGTTTATTTCCATTTCTGTTTGTAAGCATATTTAATTATTTTACAATAATGAAATGAAGTATTATTTCCACTGCATATATGTCTTTATGGTTATCTCTGTAATTTGTTGATTCCTGTTTAAATCCAGGTCAGTGGGTTTTAATAAAAAGTTTCTTTGTGGTTTTGTTTATGGGGCACTCTCCTCTCTTTTTCTTCTGGAAATTCAAGTTTTCAGATCTTGGGGGTCTCTACCCCAAGATCCATTTCAATCTTTCAGGTCTTGGGGGTCTCTCCCTCCAAGATCCATTTCAATCTTTTAGATCTTGGGTGCCTCCTCCCAAGATCCAGATCAAAGGAGGGGGGTCTTTAGGTTGATGTTCTTTTACTATGAAGGTCTGGCAAAGGCGAGTGAGTTCATATTAGGTTAAATTAATTGATTTCTCAAGCAAATCTCCAAGGGAGATGGGGGTGAGGGCTTGACTAGGATGAAATTACAGCATTTCATTGATTGAGTCAGCAATTATTGTGAAGAGGACTGTTTGATTGGTAGACATCACTGCTCTGAGGTTGGGGTCATAATTTGCATGGCACTGATGGATTATATCAGGAAAAATGTGCACAGAAGGGAGAAAGTACATAGGGAGGTTGGATTCCCACAATCCTATGGCATCATGGCCATTGAAATGATTATCTCAGTATAGGAAAAACACTTTGAGATGGTCTTTATCAATAGTTAGGTCTTTTATTTGGAAATCCTTATCTCCCAAGGGCAGATAGTCTAGATCATGGTGAGGGGTAGTAATGGGTGCAACGTTTATGGCTACCGGGGTTTCCATTCTAGTTCTTGTGGATTCAGAAAGGAAACTGAGGTTTTTTTTGTAAAATTGGTGAAACAAAGGGTCTGGGGGACTTGAATTATAAAAGTAGTAACAAAATTATGGTGAATTTTTTTACTTTTGAATCAATTTGTTTTGGAAAACAAGTCTTTGCAAGGTTTTCTTGACAGGAAATTGGTAAATACCTACTTTTGAGGATGGGTAATGGAATGCAAGTACTGGGTGTGACTGGATGGCTTTGGGCAGTGTCGACTGCAAAGTTTGAAGTTGGTTGGTGGCTGGGAGCACAAGATGGTTGACCTCGTCGTTAAGTTTACATGGATGTACAAGTTCACAGAATAGAATGACAAAATGATTTGTTTTTTTTTTATATAGAGTCAAGAATTTGGCAGGTTTCAAGATTTGGACGGGTGACATCGACAGGCGAATAATATGATGTTTTGTCATTTAGTGGAAGGTGGTAAGCAATTTTTATCACACCGCTTATGGACGGGGGGAAGTATTTGGGCTCATCCACATGATTCCATAGAATGAATGACATGTGGCGGAGGCACTGTTCACAAAACCGCATCGCAATCGCACACTCACATTCTATCACCGAGGGCTGTGTGAAATGCATGACAGTCGTCGGATCTGGAGGGCTTGATCGGAGGTGACAGTGACGGGAGTTTAATGAGGGTGGGCCCGATGTAATTAAAGATTTATTAATCATATCGGGACCAATGAGATTGGTTAGGAATGTTATTAATTAACTGTGGGGGTTAGTTAATCCTTTTTCTATTATAGCGAGGGTCGAGGCCCTTAATTAGTTACAGATGAATTAATTAATCCCAATTAAAAGTGCATTATGGTTATATTTTAACCGAAGGGATGGGATATTAATATTTCGGGGTTTTTACATAGTTAAAGTAATATGGGAATCGGTAATGTTTTATATAAGGGAACTATATAATAGTATAGATTAATAGTTAATATGACCAAGCACTAAGTCTAAACACTTTCGTGCATATATTTAAGCTTAGGCTAAGTGAGAAATGAAGGTTTTTATGAAAATATTTTAATTTCCCTAAGTAAAATAGGATTTTACTTAGGAAAACATTTATCAAGGGGATGAATGATTTATGAAGGGGAATAAGTATTGATGAATGGGCTTAAGTAATTAAGGTATCATAAATTATTAGGCTGAGGGTCCGGTCCCTCCAAAATTCAGAGAAATGCTCTGAGCCCCTTTAACTTGATAAATACCTTGGCACTTAGGGGAAATTAGTGAAAATTTAGGGGAAATGAGTAGGGAAGTTAATTATTTTTTACTTTGCTTGCTTGATATGTCTTTCTTGTGCTACATGTCTTTACTTTGTGATGAAAGTAAAAGATTTACAAATTTAAACTCATCATTTACCATATGTTATTCTGCAACTATCATCTACTTACCCTACCTACTTAACCTAGCATTTTTACTTCTTTATTTGGGTGCACTTAGACTGGAAAACCCTTATCAAACTTTCTTTTCTTTTACATGGTGATGGCCTATATAAGTCTACACTTATTACATTCAAGGGCTTAGATTAAACTGTTCAGCTCCTTTTTTCTCCATACCTATCTATTTATTTGCTAAGATTAAACTGTTTGGTCAAATATTTATTCTCTATTTCTACAACATGAAATTGAAAATATGAACTAGTCAAGCTTAAAATATTTGACTATTCATGAATTGTGGCATAAGTGACAAACTGCATACAATTTTTTATTCTACAACATTAAAAAAGTAGTGGCATTTAGACTTTGTCACTTTCTTGGTCTTTTCTTTTTTTGTTGGGGTTCATTTTCTTTTCATTTTTTGACCTTTATTTATTCTTTTTACCATTTTATTCTTTTTCTAGGGTATACCCTCTTTACATTTTTTAATTTTTTGATTTTCTACAAATATGGAAAACCTTTGCAACAAGTAAAAGTATGAACATATTACATAGCTCATCAAGTCAATCATGATATATGAAACCTATTGGTATAGGGGCATAACAAAATAAACACTCTACTACTTGACTCTCGCTTCGCTTAATCCTCTCTCATATTTGCCCATCCTTTTACATTACATTTTTCTCCTTTTTATCAATCAAATCCCACTCTAACTATTCAATACCTATTTTAAAAAATGTAACAGTCAAATTTCTATTTTCCAGCTCTATCACACACTTATGCTAAGAACTTATCTTTGGATCTAAAATAAGATAATTTCTACTTATTACAATAATGAAATATAGCTCATTTCTTGAGCGATCCAACCCTATCGGTTAAAATTGACTTTTGACTACTCAAGTCAGTGAAATTCAACATGTTTAGCTACAACATGTGAACATACTTTCACATTGCTGGCTAAGTCCAGATGCTCTTGCATCAGACTCCTGGGGAAGAAAGAATCATCCCTCAGACTTTCAGGGCTTACCTCTTACTTCTGCAACTTGGTTTTTTTTAACGAGCTAGCATCCTCCACTAGTTGTCCTTTCCATTTGACTATATATTGAAAATAAGTTTGTCCTCTGGTTATTTTGGATACTCTTTTCTCCAAAACAACTTCCACTTCTTTTTTAACGGCCTTTGACATTTTTTCTTCCCAATTCAAGGTTTGAACTTCATATTCTATAGTTTCCTCCTATAACTCTGTCTCTATCCCTTTGCCTAGATACAAATCTGCGATATTGAAAATAGGCGATATTCCAATCCCTATTGGAAATTCAATTTCATATGCATTAGCTGAAAACTTTCTTACAATTTTACATGGTCCTATCTTTTTCATTTTTAGTTTATTGTAAGTCTTAGTAGGAAATCATTCTTTTCTCAAGTACACCATTACTAAATCTCCCACTTGGAAGTCTTTCGCTGTTCTTTTCATATCTACTCCCTGTTTGTATTTGCCACTACTTTCCTGCAATCTACCTTTGACATCTTCTTGAAGTCTTTGCATCTATTCTACAAACTCTTCAGCTTTTGCACTTCTTGTCTCTAGTTTACCCAAATTTCTGAGCTCATACACATCTCTTAGATTCATTCCAAAAACAATCTGGACTAAACTCATTCCAATACTTCGGTTTGGAGTATCATTATATTCAAACTCAGCATGAGCTAGTGCTAAATCCCATTATTTAGGATTTTGATACACTAAACTTCTCAATATGTTTCCCAAGCTCCTATTTACTATTCTGATCTGTCCATCTGTTTGAGGATGTATGTTGTACTGAAACTAAGGTTAGCTCCTAGTTTCTTACAAAGAGTTCTCCAGAAATGTCCTACAAACTTTGTATCTCTATCAGACACAATACTTGTACGCAATCAATGTAATCTTACAATTTCTAAAAAAAATAGATTAGCTATATGTGTTGCATCACTAATCTTCTTACAAGCAATGAAATGTGCCATCTTGGAAAATCTATCTACCAAAACATAAATGGAATCATTCCCTCTTTGAGTTTTTGGTAATCCTAAAACAAAATCCATACTAATTGCATCCCACGGTCAGTCTAGTGTTGGCATATATATTATAATAGTATTCATATAAATTAAATTTTGATTAGTGCATTTGTATATGATGTTTCTATTAATTTGTTATATAATCATATTTCACATTTCTTCATTATAATATTTAATCATCCATACATTGAATCAGTGGTGTAACATTTCATAATGACATTAGACAACGCAATAGAATAAATTAAAATGTATTTTAATATATATGACTAAGGGTCTCTTTATCATACAAAATGGGATAACTATTGGTAACCACTTTTCTTTCAATTGGGACACTATGTCCATTACATTAAATAAAACGTTTGATTTTAACAAACAATATTTCAAAAAATACAACAGCTTGCCTTGATATCCAAATAGATCATCATTCTTTGTTGGAACTGTTGTCAGTGCTCAAACTGCTTCTATGAATCGGGTTATTTGGATGAATGTTTTGTTGATTGCATTGATTATTTTCATATTCTTCAAGTTCCATCTACAAACATAAAAATAAAGTGTAATGAGTGTACCTACATATGTGAGAATAATGAAAATTGAAATAAATAATATACATTAATGTAAATTGAAAAGAAATGTACCAGAGAAAGAATTGAGTCCTAAACTATACACATGCTTTAAAAAAAAAATCTCATGCCTTCTTTCAATAAGTCTTATGTTGGCACAGTTCCATACTTTGTTTCTAACAAGTTTTATACCCCATAATAAACCATAGATTTAATATAAAGGATTTTTTTGTTCTATTAATTATAAACTCAGATAAATAAAACATCATACATACTTACAAATTCCAGAATTAATTTGTGATATGGCAACATATACTCACAACCCATATTTAACGGAATGCCAATTAATTCTTTTGATGGCTCTTCTTTGTATGTTAGCACCTATTTGAAGACATCCAAGGATGGTTGTTGTAAAACAACTTAAAATATACAAAAATGAAATCTTAAGTTGTTATAAGGAGATATTAACAATTACTCACAAAATTTGGTATCATCCCTTGTCTTCATTGTTGTCCTATTTTATGTGTTGAATGGGTTCCATTTTGTTATATTTTTTGCAAGAAAATACTTGAAAATTAATATTTAATGCTAAATTATCTGTTTATATGTACCTAATAGAAAAATTCAACAATTAAATACATTTGAAGGTCATTTTTGTTGAGATGGCTCCTACTGTGATGCAATGATGTCCATTACTTTGACCATATCCTTGTACACTTTTTTGGATATTCCTACTAGCACGTTTCAGATATCATCTCGTTGATCCTTTGAGATTTTCATAATATTACTAAAAAAGTAATAAATTGTTTTTATATTGATAGATGAAAACTAAATATAACAAAATTGATATTAATAAATGAAATCTTTGTAGTAATATATACATATAATTATAGAAAAAAAAATTAATTAGGAATATTACTTTTGAATTATTCTTTTTTGTAGTTGTATGTTTTTTCTATTGCAAGTATGGCAAGTCTCATTGACCATTACTCTGGAAAGACTTCATATAGTTTACATATAAACATGGTTCTTGGAATCATTGGATTAATTCCTATATTGTAAGTGGAAAGTATATCTATACATTCATTCCGCTATATCCCTCATAGTTTTGTAAAAAATTCCCCCCTTTCATTAACCTCCACCACCACCACTCCATATGAGCTAGGGACCAATTCATCGACATTTAAATGTTCTATAATTTTTGTTTCTTAGACACCATTATTTTACTTCGTTGTTAGTCCCTGTGGAACATTAGACATATGTGAATTAATAGATTGTTTGAAACTTGTTACCTAATATTCTAAAGTATATTATCAATGAAAATTAAAAAAACTCATATTGAAAAGTACTTTTCCATTCACTTGATTCATCCTTATGCAAATTTTCCATTAAATCTTTATGCTCTTCTGAACTTGGATCACAAAGAATCTTATCAATCTTCCTCATTTTATGGCTCTACATGACACACACTAACCAATACATATTAGTTAAACTTACATATAGTTCAAACATATTACTTTTGTAAATAATTTACAAAGAACTTGCCTTTTGTGCTTTTCAGGATGTGCTATCATTGTGTCGATCAATATTTTTATTACTTTACCATTTACCATAACTTTTGTTTATCAATATACAACTTATACCATTTAATACATAAGAATTAAATATATTTTATAAATAAATCACACAATTTTTAGCCAAAACGAGGTCTGGTAACTAGTGCACTTATGTGCACAAACTCACTGGTGTGTTTAATTTAGTAAATGCACAAGCGCATTTAATTGTTGAGCATCAACAATGATTTTTTTTTATAAATAAATTTCAATTATGATGGTGTGATATGTAACGGTAAAATCATCGCCATCATAGTTAAAAATGAAAACATAGAAAATAAAACACAAGTTTTTTGAACTCAACGATGTTATCTTTGAAAGGCACACCTATGTGTTATATTACATAAGGTGCACCGATAAACATAAGTCATTCTTTAGAAAGACAGATGATAGGGTTTAGATTGAACTCAATAAGTGGTACCCCAACTTTACATGTCAAATTCCTTATATAGAGTAACACAAACACATTAAATCTAAAATTCCTAAAATGAAAATCCCTAATTGTGAAGTGGTAGAGGGAGTTAAACCCTAAGGTGAAATTTTGCAGTCACATAAGCAAGTAGAAGCATGGGTTTAAGGTAAGTATTGGATTTTTTTGTTTTTTTCTAAATTTTAATTAAATTGAAATAGGAACAGAGATTGTAAAATTTTTTATTAGTGAAATCAATAATAAAACTCTATTTTTCTCTGAATATTAATTAAATCTAATAGAAATTGTAAAAAAAAATATTAGTAAAATCAATAGTTAAATTTAAAAATTTTACTATGCAAGGTTTTGAGTGAATCACTATACCTTGTAGGTTTTAACCTTGTACAGAAATTACCTGCATACGAATTCTAAAACAAGGAAAATAAACAATGTGAGAGCATAACACATAAAACACATATACATAGAGATTTTCCCCTGGATCCCAAAACTGGGACTACCAGCTTGATTTTTCATTATGTTCCTTTCAATGTTATAATACATATTTATACGTGCCAAAGCATCCAATACCATGGAACGAAAACCATCACATCTAAAAACATGTGCGAAAATCATGCAAAAAACCATAGGTGGGTCCACCTAACCTAACATAGGGTCCAAAAACAAAATTTTCCAGGGCGTTTCCCCGAACCCCATAAAGTGGGGTTACAGGTACACCTCAAACCCCCTGTTACCTTCCCCTCGCTACACAATCGGCGGAATGAAGGGGGGCTCTGCCCCCCTCTAACCCCCTAGTTAACTACGTGGGCTAGTTGTGGAAAGAATATAACACAACCCAACATTCTCCCACTTGTTGATTTCTTTCCACAGGGGGCCACAAGAGAGCTTAGTCATTTTTTCAGTCATGAAACGCCCATTGTCTCTCTACACCAAGATAACTTCTTAGAGCTCATAGATTTTGTCAATGCATTTGCAGTATTCTTCAAAGTGTCCACCTTTACCAGAAACACCTTTTTTCCTTCTATCATATCCCTCACAAAGTGATACTGAATATCAATGTGCTTTATCTTTGAATGATATGCGGGGTTCTTTGCCAAGAAAATTGCACTTTGGCTGTCACAGTGTATCCTTATAGCTTCTTGTACTGACCCCATATTTGAACACAATATTTGCAACCAAACTTCTTCCTTGCTTGCATGAGTGGCTGCCATGTATTCTGCCTCTGTGATTGATAGTGCCACTACAAATTGTTTCTTACTCATCCAACTGAATGCACCTCCAAATAGGTTAAACACATACCCACTTGTAGATCTTCTCTGATCCAGATCTCCAGCCCAGTCTGCATCAACAAAGCCATGGATATCCAAAACTCTGTCCAATCCTGGTCTTCCTTGGTAGCACAAACCATAATCACTAGTGCCACGCAAATACCTGAAAACATGCTTCACTGTTGTCCAATGCTCCTTTCCTAGTTTTGACATAAACCTGCTCAATACTCCCACTGCATGTGAAATTTCTAGTCTAGTACAGACCATCGCATACATCAGGCTACCGACTGCACTTGCATATGGAACACGGGACATATCCTCTTCCTCTTCTTGTGTCTTGGGACACTGTTCAGCAGATAACCTCACACCTACAGGAATAGGAACCTTCACCGTTTACTATCCTGCATATTAAACCTCTGCAATATTGTCTCGACATACTTCCTCTGGTTTAAGCAGAGCTTCCTCTTTGCCCGATCTCTTTTAATTTCCATGCCCAAAATATAGTTTGCAGCACCAAGATCTTTCATGTCGAATTTGGAGGACAATTGGGTCTTCAAATCTTGGATAATTTCTTTGTCATTTCCAACCAGCAACATATCATCCACATACAAGACCAAATAAATAACACAATCACAAATTAATTTAAAATACACATAGTGATCTACTTTGCTTCTAGTGAAGCCAAGCCCCCATATAAATGTATAAAATTTTTGATACCACATCCTTGGTGACTATTTTAACCCATATAGAGACTTATTTAACTTGGATACCAGTTCTTTCTTACCCTTCACCACAAATCCTTCAGGCTGCTTCATGTATATTTCCTCTTCCAGATCCCCGTGAAGAAATGTTGTCTTTACATCCATCTGTTCTACCTCAAAATCAAAAGCAGTGGCAACAGATAAAAGTAATCTAATAGAAGTTACCTTGGCAACAAGAGAAAAAATATCACCAAAATCAATTCCCGACACCTGGGAATAACCTTTTACTGCCAACCAACTTTTATATTTCTCCACTTTTCCTTCTGCATTTGTCTTCTTTTTGAACACCCATTTGCTACCAATGGGTTTCCTTCCAGCCGGCAACTCCACCAAATCCTAAGCCTCATTTTTGTGCAAATATGCCATTTCATCAACCATGGCCTCTTTCCACAGTTTTCCATCCTTTGAATCCACTGCTTCCTTCATAGTTCTGGGATCATCATCAGTAACGGACAAAGAAAAATTTGAACAAAAAGAAGATGGACTATACCTTTCTGGCTGCCCTCTTTCTCGAACTGATCTTCTCACAGCCGGAGTTTGTGGCTCTTCATCTTTTGATCCCTCCTCTGCTGTAGAGTTTGATTCTTCCTCCTTTAGGTCAAACTCTATCTTCTCAGGTTCCTTTGGTTGGATTTCATGTTTAATAACATCTTTCACCTCTCTAAACACTAGATCTCCATTGTACACAACCTTCCTTGTTACTGGGTTCCAAAGCTTATAACCCTTTAAACCATCCTTATACCCAATAATGATGCACTTTTCAGATTTACTATCCAACTTGGTTTGTTTCTCCTTTGGAACATGTACATATGCGTCACATCTAAATACCCTTAGATGTGAAAGAGAGGGTTTCTTACCAGTCCATACCTGTTTTAGAGTCTTATCCTCCAACGCTGATGAAGGTGACATATTGACCAGGTAACATGTAGTATCCATTAGCTCTGCCCAGAATTCATGTCCTAAACCGGCACAACTGAGCATGCTTCTTTCCCTTTCCATCAATGTCTTGTTCATTCTTTCTGCAACTCCATTTTGCTAAGGTGTATATGGAGTAGTCTTCTACTGTGCTATACCACACTTGTTATAGAATTCTTCAAATTTCTTACTACAAAACTGTCCACCGTTATCTGTCCTCAACACCTTTATCTTCTTCTCTATCTAGTTTTCCACCGGAGCCTTGAATTCTTTAAACCTATCAAAGACTTCAAATTTCTTCTTAGGGAAATATATCCATGTATTCCTTGAGAAGTCATCTATAAATGATACATAGTACACATACTTACATAGTGATGGAACTTTCACAGGTCCAAACACATCACTGTGCACAAGATCTAATATCTGTTTCGCCCTCTTACTACTAGAGGGGAAACTCACCCGTTTCTGCTTTCCATATACACAATTTTCACAAAAATCAAAATCCAAAGAGATATTACTCATACCTTCTACCATACCTTTACCATGAAGTATTCGAAGGCCCTTCTCTCAAATATTTCCAAGCCTTTGATGCCACAGCATAGTCTTCTCTCCAAAGACCACTAGATTTTCTGCTCCACTTTCAGGAACCACACAACTATTTCACCCATCAATAACAGTGCTACCTTGTAGCTTGTACATAGTTCCAACCCAAACTCCCCGCATCAATACCAGTGCTTCCCGAACCATCTTGTAGGTATCTTTCTCAAACAATGCCTTTACACCTACATCATCCAGCTTGCTTACAAAAATCAGATTTCTAGCCAATGCAAGAATATGTAGAACACCCAGATGTGTTCTAACCCTTCCACCTTGCAACTTCAACTTTACTTTTCTACGACTAATGATTCAAGCCTTCCTATCATCTCGCAAGAAGATATCACCACCATCGTATTTCTCATACTCGCAGAACCACTCTCTATGGGGAGTGAACTGAAAGGATGCACCTAAGTCAATTAACCATGTCTCATGATTTACATGTGTACTTGAACAAGCCAAGTGCACATCCCCACCTTCATCTAAGGTGGTTTTTGCCTCTACAGAAAGAGCACCAGCAGATCCCTTTCCTTTATTAAGAGCTTTAGATTTACAGTCCCTTTTGTAGTGCCCTTCCTTTCTGCATTTCCAGCACACCATCTTTGCAGGTTTTCCTGGAGATTTAGATCTCCCTCTAGATTTAGATCTCTTACTCGATGACTTATTTTTGTTTCTGTTATGGGACTGTCCTCGTACAGACAAGGCATCACCATTCTAGCTCTCCATATTTTTCTGTCTCATCTCCTCCGTTAGCAAGGCTAAGACTATTTCATCAAACTGCAAGGCAATTACATTGCTATCTATTGTAATAACCAGACTATCCCACGAATCTGGTAGAGAACACAAAAAATTGATGCACTTATCTTCACTTTAAATTTTAATATCAATAGATGCTAGCTGACATACCCGAGTATTAAATGCATTCAGATGCCCTATCACCGATTTTCCATCATTCATCCTCAGGTTATACAACTTTTTCTGCAAGAACAATTTATTCACCAGAGACTTAGATTGATACAAAGTCACTAACTTGTCCCTCAAAGACTTCGTCATAGATTCCCCTAATACATTTAGCAATACTAAATTTGAGACACACAATCATATTGTGCTTTTTTCCTTTTGATCCAACTTATTCCATTCTTCATTGGACACTCCCATCAGTTTAGTACTCAAATCTACCACGATCCATTGATCTTTATCCACCAACAGATCGTCCATCTTGAGTTTCCACAACTCAAAACTCTAACCATTAAATTTCGCGATCTCTATCTCTCCACTGCTCGCCATTTTCTTTCACCACCAAAATCGATCTCACAGATCTCCCATTGAGCAAGGTCTACCACAGGCCTAAGTGAAACCCCTCAGCAGCAAAGGTGTCCCCTTGAAGCCAAAATAGCTCTAATACCAAATGTAGGTTTTAACCCCGTATAGAAATACCTGCATATGAATTTTAAAACACAGAAAATAAACAATGCGAGAGCATAACACATAAAACACATATACACAGAGATTTCCCCTGGATCCCAAAACCGGGACTATCAGCTTGATTTTTCATTATGTTCCTTTCAATGTCATAATACATCTTTATACATGCCGAAGCATCCAATACCATGGACTAAAAACCATCGTGTCCAATACCATAGACTGAAAACCATGACGTCCAAAATCATGTGCAAAAATCATGCACAAAACCATAGGTGGGTCTGCCCAACCTAACATAGGGTCCAAAACCAAACTTTTTTGGGGTGCTACCCCGGACCCCATAAAGTGGGGTTATGGGTACACATCAAACCCCCTATGACCCCACCCCCCCTCCTCCCTGCTCGCGCTACAAAATCGGTGCAATGAAAGGGGGGCTCTGACCCCCCTCTAAACCCCTAGTTAACTACGTGGGCTAGTCATGGAAAGAATATAACACAACCCAACATACCTTTGAAATTTTGGTCTTCTAAATAGTTCTGTTGTTCCAAAGAATTTTGCTACTCCATAATGCTCCCAATATGTCTCTCTTATAAATATCTCCCTTGAAATTTTGGAAAAAATAATAAAATAATGAATAGTTTCTTACTATTTAAAAGACTTTATGAAATTAGATTTCGAAAAATCAATTACCGCTCATTTGTAAGATTTTCGAAACACTAGTGTGTTTCATAGAAAAAAAAAACATAGGTGTGTATACTAGTAATGCACACCAAGTAAAATAGTTTATCAGTGTGTTGGACTTTTTTAACGCAATGATTTGATGAATTCCTTTTTTTTAATTATGGAAACTAGTGCATTTATTATTTTAACACATTGATAAGGTTATTATTTAAATGCATCGGTGCAATTAGTTTTACAAGAGATCTGGTATGCTTTAAAATTTATCTAAATTTTTATTTTCACATAAAATGGCATATTAATCTCAAATTATCCTTTAGGATATATCCACATGAGTTATAGTAGTTCATGTTATACATTTTCCACTTAAAGTCACCTTATTTTTGAAAAATGGTTTCAAAACTATATTGAAATTCGGATTGTGGTTATATGGTTCTCGAAGTTAATTTTAGGTATGTACACAAAAAGTTATTGTTGATTTCGCTCAAATGCGAGGATAAAATCTCATAATATCAAATGGCCATTTCTTCAAATTCTTTCTCATTCCATATTGCTTAAAGTCCTTCGTGGAGTTCTCCCTTTCCATCTCTAGTAAATTCAAATTTTATTTATATTTCAATTATCTACTTGAATTTTTTTATCCATGTCAATTTGAATAAAAATGTAACCAAATTTGCAGGATCCTGATTCATAATTGAGTTCATATGCAAAAAAAATTCCACTCGTTCAAAAACTTTGGAAGATCTTATCAAGAGTAGTGATGCAGGGGCATCCGAACACCTTAGTGAAAAAAATTAGAGAAAGAGGGCACTTGGACAACCAGGCCAGCCTTGAACAGTATTCGGTTAATGAACTAATTTTAGTTTAAAAAATCAGTTAAAACTTTAGGTATCTATAACAAGAATTTAAGAATTCATTAGGGAATCAATAAAGAAAAAAAAATAGATGAGAAAACCCTATGCGAGTGAGAGAGGGAAAAATGTAGTTGCTGGAGAATTCTTGATTAAGGCTGAGATACCTTAAATTGTAATCTAAGTTTGTAAATAATAAAAATACCTCTTTGTAAATTTATAATGGAAATGAGTTTTATGCGAACTTGTGTCTGTGTATTGTTTGCTAGTGTTTTGTTTATTTTCTGGAGCCATGTTCATTGGGCAGAGGAGCCGCGTGATTCACTCGCAGAGGCACTGAAAGAGAAGAATTCATTTCCAGTGGTTTTGATAGCCTGATAAAACACTAAAACCAAGATGGTTTCCGAGCAAGAAATCGTAGAGTGCCTGAAGGAAATTATGCAAACTGTGGACTTAATGACTACTATGACTGCGAGCATTCGGCGTAAGCTGGAAGAGTAACTTTGAGTTTATTTGACGAGAAAGAAGGCCTTCATTAGGGAGCAAGTAGACCTTTATTTATTGCACCAACAAGAGCAACTAGAGAATAATGACGCTAAGGAAGAAGGTGATGAGGGTCTAGAAAATGAGGTTAAAGAGGAAGAGCATAGCCCCCTCACATGGAATTTGCTCGTGGATTTTCCGGGCAAAGAAAAGTTGTTTGACACAATGTGGGACTGTATAAAGATAATGAGGACCGAGGGGATTATGTCCATGGAAACCATTTCCTCTATGTTTGGGAAATATGCTCAGGCTGGTAAGATTGAGGAGGCGAGGATGACATTTGATGTGCTGGAGCGGTATGGATGCTGGAAGGTTGTTGTCACGCTAAATTGTTTTCTCACGTTGCTGGAAAGATTAAAGATTCATTGGAGGCACTCTCGAGAAGGTGAGAAACAATTCTAAAAGGCTTCATGGGCCCATAACCCACAGGCCTTAAGATGATTTTAATGGGGAAATGGGATTTTGGTTCACCCAAAAATCTCGTCCTCATCAAGTGGTATTAGAGCAGGAAAATATTTCCTACGGAAAAGAGTTTTTGCATTGCATGCAAAGAAGGAAGAGGTACAATTTTGCTGAAGATTTGTAAGCTTGAATTTTTTATTTTTATTATATTTTGTGAAGGTGAGAATATTGCAGCAAACCTAGAAAAAGAGTGCTCAATTGGTTTGAGAGGAGAGAACCACAGAGATACCGAGAGCACTAGGCTCAAGTGAGAAGCTTGGTAGGGCATTTGGTAGCAGGGAGGACTTTCTATTGTAGAGGTTTGGTTGCAGCTCACATGAAGGTAGTTCCAATGAAGAAGTGAAACAGTGGGTAGAATTACTAAGGAAAGGCATATGACCAGGAGGTCATAAATTTTGTACCTCAGGAGTCTGATGCAGGGGCATCTGAACACCTTAGTGAAAAAAATTAGAGAAAGAAGACACTTGGAAAACCACATGGACAACTAGGCGAACCTTGAACAAGATTTAGTTAATGAACTAATTTTAGTCAAAGAATCAGTTAAAACTTTATGTATGTATAACAAGAATTTAAGAATTCATTAGGGAATCCAGAAAGGAAAAAGAGAGAGGAGAAAACCCTGTACAGGTGAGAGAGGGAAAAATATAGGTGCTGGAGAATTCTTGATTAAGGCTGAGATGCCTTAAATTGTAATCTAAGTTGGTAAATAATAAAAATGCCTCTTTGTGAATTTATAATGGAAATGCATTTTATGTGAACTTGTGTTTGTGTATTGTTTGCCAGCGTTTCGTTTGTTTTCTGCAGTGATGATCGGTGGGTAGAGGAGCCATGTGATTCATTTGCAGAGGCACTGAAAGAGAAGAATTCATTTCCAGTGGTTTTGACTACCTGATAAATCACTAAAACCAAGATGGTTTATGAGCAAGAAATTACAGAGCACCAGAAGGAAATTTTGCAGACTGCAGAGTTAACGACTACTACGACTGCGAGCATTCGACGTAAGCTAGAATAGGAACTTGGAGTTGATTTGACGAGCAAGAAGGCCTTCATTAGAGAGAAAGTAGGCCTTTATTTATTGCACCAACAAGAGCAACTGGAGAACAATGAGGCCAAGGAAGAAGGCGACGAGGGTCTAGAAAATGAGGTTAAGGAGGAAGAGCACAACCCCCTTGTGTGGAATTTTCTTATGGATTTGTTGGGCAAAGAAAAGTTGTTTGACATAATGTGGGACTGCGCTAAGATAATGAGGACAAAGGGGATCGTTTCCATGGAAACCATTTCCTCTATGTTTGGGAATTATGCTCAGGCTGATAAGATTGAGGAGGCGAGGATGACGTTTGATGTGCTGGAGCAGTATGGATGCCAGAAGGTTGTTGCCGCGCTAAATGTTTTTCTCAGGTTGTTGGAAAGATTAAAGATTCAATGGAGGCACTCTCGAGAAGGTGAGAAGCAATTCTGAGAAGCTTCGTGGGCCCATAACCCAGAGGCCTCAAGATGATTTTATTGGGGAAATGGGATTTTGGTTCACCCCAGAATCTCATCCTCATCAAGCAGCATACCGCAAGCAGTTGGTAGATGAAAATGGACAACCACTTTACCCTACCAATTGTAACATGCCATCTTCCAGTCACAATCCTGGGTCAAAAATGGTAATAATTCTTTTGTATAACGTAATTGTAGCACACCAATTGTTTTTTCTTACTAATATCATTGATGTACTAATGTTCAATATTTTTTGAAATTAGGATTCTAGTGATGATGAGTGACCCACCTACCATCTTCTCGTACACCCATGACAATTTCAAATCAGGATAAGGTTGCATTAAGAGAAAGCCTCAAAGAGTGAGCATACCAATAATTGTTGAATCAACCATCTATTCAATTCCCACTATGTCCAAATTCACCATTTAGGAATGACTACAACAATAGTAGTTCCTCATCACAAGTTGGAAATGGAGGTAATCAAATAGAGGTTGTTATGGATAATTACTTACAAGATATGACTTCCATGGAGACAATGTTGTTAAATTCATTCAATAATGATGAGCTAGGGGGTGATGTTCATATCATTGATACCTTTTTCAAAATCCTAAAATTTGCTTCCACCACCCCTCTTTTTGCACCTGGTGGCTAGTGAAAGTCTTCTTAGCTAGGACAATGATGTTACTATACAACTCAAAAGAAAATTTTGGCATGCTGAATGCATGTTTCTCGAAAATATTGAAGTAATTGACCATGATCAAGTCCCTTATATTTTGATAAATATTGTCACACAATCAACATTAAAAATGGTCGATTTTATGAATATTAAATATTGAAATTGTACCTTTATATTACCCACCAACTACAACTTATTCAAAGATAAGGTCCTTCTAAGTGATAATTTCTTGCCCTGTAGCTGTGACGAGGTAAAGTAGTTATTGAAAATGTTTGGTGTTGAGTACATATCATATCATGCATATCTAAATTATTGTATTCTATATAGAGGAGAATATGTAGAAAAATAGGTATGTCCAAAATGTGGTCATCATAGGTAATATAAAAAAAAGAGAGAGGTTAAATCACATGGTCCTCATCAAAATATATTGAAGAACATGTCTGTAATCCGAAGGATTCAAAGGCTCTTCCATTGTAAAGAAATAGCTATGTTGCAAGGGTTGCATGCCTCACATAAAAGTGAGTCGAGAGTTATGTGAATCCCAACAAATTCAATAGCCATGAATCATATAGAGGATACATGGCCCAAAAAATTCAAGGATGAAGTATGAATTCTATGACTCATCATAGCCATCGAAGACATCAACCCATATTCTCTCCAAAACACCAGCTATTCTATTTTTCCTATAGTAGTGATCAATAACAATATCCCCCCATGGATGTCCATGAAGAATGAACATCTTATGTTGGCTCTCATAGTCCCTAGTAGAAGACAAGTGAAGAATATGGATGCCTACTTACAATCGTTGGTAGATGAATTAAAGGAATTATGGGAAGGGATACATGTATATGATGTATCAAGACCCATCACAATAGAGAGGAGTTTTACATTGTATCTCATATGTGATTACACCACATATGATTATCTGAGCTCGGGAGCTTTGTATTGTAAAGTATGTGTTTATTGATATTTTTATATACATAACAATAGTATTTCGCATATTAATTTAATTTGATGAAATTGTTCTAATGATCGCTAGTGTGTCATGTATACAATAATTTCACAAGTCTTGTAACAAAAGGGTATCGTGGATGTAAATATTGTGGACCTTCTCTTAAGGCTAGGTGGTCTAACGACCTACGAAATTCATTCTATGACTGCTCCAAGGTATTCCTCCGAAAAGAACACTCTTGTAGAAGAATAACATTTTATTTTAATGGTAAACTAGAGAGAACCCAAAGGCCTACAATAATGACATCATCTGAATGGATTATAGCATATGAGAGAGAGAAGGAGAAGGATACTATAGAATTTTTAAATTCAAATTGGGAGCCCATGTCTGATGATCCATAATTATTCGACATCAATGTTGAGAAATTTCCAATTGGGATGAAAAGAAAAATTTTCTTTTATGAGCTCCCATATTGGGAGCATCCTAATATTTCACACTTACAAGATTCCATGCATATATTTAGAAAAGTTTCATATTATTTATGGAGGCACATATCATCAAAATAAAATGACAACATGGCTATTAGGCGAGATCCTATTCCTTCAAAAACTAAGAAGAAACATTGGCCTAGACAATAAAGTACTGGGAAAGGATGGTCCCTCTCAGTCTTTCAAAGAAGGTGATGTACCATGTATTTTAAATAAAGATTATCTTTATTTAGAAAAGGAAGTTATAATGGGTGTGAGGGTGACTTCTTTATATGGGTATTCACTATAGTGTTGCCTCACTATTGAAGACCATTTGTTAGGGTTGAAATCACATAACCATTTGAACATTCTAAGAGTACACGTAAAAAACAAGATTTTATTATTTGTTATTGTTTTTATGCCATGGGATAAAATATAATTAATTTTTGTATGTGTTTACTTTGCAATCTCATTATCCTCTGCTCGTGCATGGGTGTGTGAACCATGACTTCCCCCAAGACATATGATATGTCATATCTAAAATATATGGATTTGTATGTTGGATCGCATCAAAGGAAATTCATATGGATAAAATTCCATGGTGATTGCAAGATATAGTTGAGATTTTTTGTATGTTTGAGAAGGAATTGTCGTCAACTTTCATGGACTTGCAAGTTCATCTTCTAATTCACCTAGTAGATGAAATTGAATTAGTTGGGTTGCTTTCTTGTCGCTGGATATTATTATTAGAGAGGTACATGAAGAAATTGAAAGGTTTTGTATGGAAAAGGGAAATATCAAGGGGTCTATGGCAGAGGGTTACATATCATATGAGTCTTTCTATTATCCTAGTAAGTACATCAAGCAGATAGAAAACACACCAAGTGTGGTGATTTGGGATTACAAAATGGATGAAGATAAAAGAGAAGGGGAGCTTCTCAAAATGAATGGTAAAATGTGTGTGATAAATAGTAAATGACTTATTATTTGCCAAATTTCTACACAATAATTATTCACACTAGAATTCATAATGTATATTTTGATCTCATACATACTATATATGTCGATTTGATTTCATCATCAAATTCAAAAATTGAAGCCATCAATGAATTCACTCTTTACAATTCAAGAGCAACACAACCATGGGTCGTATTATACGAACATAAGAGGATGATATGGGACAATTTTAGGAAATAATTCATATGATTGAATGGTAGAAGTACGCCTTATCTGATCATTTAAAAGAAAATATGCCAATGATATGCCACAACATTTGGCTTGTTGACCAAGTTAGAGAGAAATACAGTGCATTTGGTCATTACCTACGTGTTAAAGAGAATAATCTAAACGTAGGGATTGGGTGAAAAAACTTAGTAATAATCTTTTTTTGTACATTTTTAAATTCATAATGCACCTTTGAATTGTAACATATATATTTTATATTTTAAATTATGTGTGGGTTATTAGACACATGACACTATGATTTATTCACTTTTTTATAGGTGCATTTGTTCGCATCTATGTGGGAATATGGACATTATTTTTGCATGGAGGATGTCGATGATGGATGCATGAAACAAGACTGTGGAGTGGAAGTTGAGTTCGACCAATCTAGTCATGCTAGTCACCATGATTAAAGCCTAATACAGTGTACATTAGGTTATGCTAGAAACATACAAGAGATCATTGAAGTGGACTTCTCTTCATTCTAATGTGTTATTTTCAGGTGCAAGTGGTGGGACACCTTTGATCAGAATAATTTTAAGGAAGATCACGATAGTGGGATGATATGTATCAACTCTATAAATATGTGGCATCAAGCTAGGGAGCCTTATGTTTTCCCCAAACAATGCAACCAGGTTTTTTTTTATGCATATGTGTTGGATAGGGATTGGTGGTTTGTATTAAGATTTTACCCTAGATCAAAACATATTTTTTAGAACAACAGTGTTGTCATTCCAAGTGAGGAAGATATGAAGGGTGATAGCAATGAAGAGTGATATGTACTTATGTTATTTCATTATCTATACTATTGTTTTATGTTTTTGCTTTCTTTATTTCGCTAATTATATTATTTTTTGTTCCTCTTGTTGGAATTTTATATAATTGGTAAGATTCACAAATGTATTTACACTTTTTTTTCTAGTGGAAGCATTTTTACACTTAAAACGAAGTATTTCCAATTGTGTAATTTATAATTTAAAGATTAAAATTTTCATAGTATTTGTTAATTCTATGTTCGTGATAAGTTTAACTTGAATTTTTCTATAGTTTAGTTCTAGAGTTTAGTTTTCAACTTAGTTGTTTTCTAGTTTACATACTTTTATCATTGCTTTTGGAAATATTTAAATTATGTCTCCAATGTTGGCTAAAACCACAATTAATGAAATAATTTAAAATTTTGACAGGAATCAACTTACAAAATAATGATAAAAGTAGACAAATATAGGAAGATTTGCATCTATAAAATTTTAAGGCCAATATAATGCTTATAATTGGAGATTGTAACTTTTTTATAATTACAATCTTTAGGGTAGAAGAGTATGTTAAAAAAGAGTAAATAGTGCAATGGAAAATAACATTTATTCATATGTAATTGTTTCTTGCAAAAAATTTAGTTAGAATGAATATGTATAAACTATCTATACAATACGAAAAAAAAATTATGGTAATTTTACAATTATAGTTTCAACCATATTAAACTTTGTAATTTATAAAAACATGTTTGCATTTTTTATTTAAAGTAAGTATTTTTGCAAGTAATTTCATATATAAATTTTTGATATAAGTACACAAATATATAATCTATAATAAATATATCTAATCTCATAAAAATAAACATCATGATGATAACAATCTATGAAACATAAACATCATATAAAATACACATTCAAATTCACTGACGTCATCTAATTACATACACCTCTAGCACATATAAACATCATTAACTAGCACAAAAATCTAATAATTTAAAGGGGCATCATCATCGTGATCACATCTAACAATATCCCATGCTAATTATATTATTTTTTATTTGTCTTGTTGATATTTTATATAATTGGTAAGATATTAAATTTAAATTGAAATATGTAAGAGTTCCTATAAATATTAAATTTAAATTTTTTGAAACTCTCATAACTTTAGTGCTAGATTAAATTTTATTAAAATAATTTTAAGTTATATTAAATTCTAGATTAATTATAAAAAAGAATTGACTTTTTTTTAACTTTAACCATAGAATTGAATTCTAAATAAAAAATGTAGAAGATTATTTAGGTTTTTTAAAATAAATATATTGATAATAGTTATTGATTGTGTTTTTCTAATTAAATTTAAAACATTAGAAATTAAAAAATAATTCTAATTAAAAATTAAAAACACAATAATTTTAAAAATTAATTTTAAATAATAATATAATTCATTTTTAAATGATCCTTAATCACTATTATAATTAATAAATATATTCTTAATGATTCTTCCATTCCATAGTTATTATTTAATAAATAAACTTGGTTACTAAATTTATAAAAATCAGAATTAATTGTAATTTATGAAAACATTTTTAATTATAGTTGATTTTATAGATTCCAATCAGTATATATTTTTAATTTATATAAATATTTTGAATTTTTTTATTTAATGAATACATGTTGCAACCAATATTTTTGAAAATTAATTGCAAAGATTAACTTAATATTTTATAACTCTTGTATTATAAGTATTGGACACAACTTTCTGATTTCTACGCTTGGCTATGACTAGAAAGGTAGTTTTGTTTAAATTTTTGTACAATTTAATTGTGTAAAATTGATTATGTTTTGTAGTGACTATTTTTTAGACATGTTTTATAAACAAATTTTTTTTTTCTATGTTCTTTATAGGCATGGACTACATTGCTCGCAACCTTTGTTTGAATAAGAATTTAGTTAGAATGAATATGTATGAACTCAATAGAGAAATGTTTATGGTAATTTTACAAGTATAGTTTTAACCATATAAAACTTTGTAATTTATAAAAATATCTTTGCATTTTTTATTTAAAGTAACTTGTTTTGCATGTAATTTCATATGTAAAATTTAAATATAAGTTCACCAATACAAAATCTATAATAAATATGATTTCATAAAAATAAACATAATGATAATAACCATCTAACAAACATAACAATCATCTAAAATACACATTCAAAATCACTAACATCATCTAATTATATACACCTCTAGCACATATAAACAACATTAGCTAGCACACAAATCTAATAATCTAACAGGGAATCATCATCATGATCACATCTAACAAAAGAAAGCATTGTCTAACATCATCACCACGCCATCCTTAAATTTACATCTCATGTCAAATAAATATTATAACATACACATCTATCTGCAAGCACATTAAGTGAACATATCTAACGTGACCTAACAATATACACATCAACACCAACATATAAATTAAGTACATCAACCTGAACAAAAAAATGTACCATATATATATATAAACAATTCAAATAATTGCATCAAGTCAAATAACTGTTATAAAATATTTGGTACTACAGTACTAATTGAGGCTTGGTCTATAACAAAAGATGATTGATGGTCAACTGCCTCAAGAGTCGAAGTAGGAGGTGGAGGAGGAGGTGGTTGGTCAACTCTCTGAGGAGAAACAAACAGTGGGTCATGAGGTGAAGGAAGAGGAGGTGGAGTACTACCAGAAGCATCACCACCTTGATCATCATCTAATGGGATATTACCGGGTGAAGACTGTGTATCTTCTATATGGCCATCCCTCCTTGCTTCTAGTAGCCTGGTAGTTATGACAATAAAACACATAAGACTCATCATATTGTGTGAAAAGTCCCTATGGAGCTCCAAGAGCCTAGGATCTTCCTTGATGTCTTGAGTCGTTGCATGGTAGACTCTCTCCTCAACTAAAAGTCTAGAGATTCGGTCACCCAACTCCATCCTGAATCTAATATCAGGCCTACACAATCGCATGCACGTGGGTATCTGCATCTGAGGATGTCCCTCACCCACCGCGGCCTTGACCATCTCCACATATTCTTGTAGTGGGGGAGGAAGCATGTCCCCATCGAATGTGTCAATCTCTACAAAATATATAATACACAATAATAATTAGAGAATTTCATTAAATAATTTAATAAAACCAGTTAGAAAATGTGTTAAAATAAATTTTATTCTAATTAATTAAGATAATAAAATGAAACTAGAATAATTTAGCGAAAACACTAATATTATCTCTATCATCATCTAGCTCACCCTGTGTGAAGAGGATGTTGGGAGACAATTGACAATACATCCTCACGTAAGGACACAACACCATGACGAACATGTAGTCTACCTCACTAGTTAGTAGCGCTAGAGCATCAATGGAAATCCTAGTTGACTACTCGAGATAGCCGCTCTTGGGCATCATCTCGCCCCACAGGTTCATATGTACCTTAGTCATCGGCCTAGGAGAGTGGCGATCAAAAGTAAGCCTCATATTGGGAAACTTCTTAAAAAAATAAACAAAACAAATTAGTTATGAGTTTTTGAAATAAATCCTATATATACTATGCGGAAATCTTCATTTATCTTTTCTATATGGTAATGGTTCCATCGAATAAATTTTTTAATATTTTCATTGACTAATTAAAATAAATATTAGTTACTAAAGTGTTTCATATTAAGTGACTATAATTATTATATATCATCCAAGACAACATCTTCATACGGTCATGTCCTATGAAAGTTCGTATATTATATAATTTAACATCTTGTAAGTATTGATATTCTCTATACTTAATGACTAATTTGATAATTACAATCACGACTAATTAAATCGTTATGATTAGATTGTTCCTCTCATCTTATCGTGAGAATTATATTATGGGGAGATCTCATATCATGTTAACAGTGTATAATAATTTTATAATGAACAATACTTTGAAAATTGGTTAAGCTTTGTAATTACTTTGGGTGATTTCCATAAAGGAAGATCTTATCGAGCTCCATAAAGGAAAATCATCAAAACTTGATAAATACTAAGATGTAAAGATAAATAATCATTGAAAATTTGCAAAGATAAACCGATTTACAATTACTTTAGTACATAAGAAAAGTCAATTACATTCGTACATTAAGAAAAATCAATGTAACAAATAGATTTCATCACATGATTCCTTTCATGTTGATTTTCATGTGAGGAAATCCCTCTAAAGCGAAGGAGATTATATACAAATTAGATTTCTTAAATCATGAAAGCCATTTAGTTCCATTTTTTTCTTGAAGTAGAAAAAATCGTTTTTTAATGATAGATCCCTCCACTATGAAGAATTAGAAGCAAGAGTTTATGAAAAGACAAAAATGAATGTAGGATATGATTTTTAGTTATAGTTGTAATTAACTTTAAAATTTTGGGTTAATATTTATAAATCAGATGATAAATTGATATTGAATATCAATTTTTTTTATGAGGTATAGAATAGAAAGTGAAAATAGAATGTGACAAGGTGTATTGTTAAGATATTCTTTGTGTGGAAATCACTTCTTAGGAAAGTGTCACTTTAAGCTATCTAATTTATTGGAAAAAAAATTTGAATATCAAACCTATTTCGTTAGAGCCAAATATATTTATTATATTTAGAAAATAACATAAATATATTATGTTTATATTTACAATGAAATTGTATTTTTTTATTTTTATTTTTCTAAAGAAAAAAAAAAACATAATTTCATTTATAGAGTAAAAATAATTACATTTTGTATATACACATCCATGTGTGTATTCAAGGAGGATTTTCCCAGATCCATTTAGTGGCAAGACATTACCAAAAATAGTCCACTGGTAAAGATCATCATATACAAAATTCACCGATAAGGGTCTCCAAGTAGGTCATCTGCTGGTTCCCAAATTGTCCTGGCAACAAAGGACAACCTAGAAAGATATTCACTAAGAGTTTAAAACCCTCCTGCTTCAAACTAAATGGTTGTTCTCCCTTCATCTCAGAGGGTGTTCCCTGTTTCAAATGTATAATTATAAAAGATTTTCTATTTCATCAAATAAATAAGTCTAGATTAATGGTATGAGAGAGTTTTAAAATAATAGTTCGTTAAGCTTTAGATGGTGTTGTAGCTCCTAGAGACAACCCCTGGGTTGAGGAAAGGGTCAGTGCCTAGGACATCTTAGAGGAGTGCTTTGAGGATTTTGTGAGTTTTGTGTTGCACTCTGTATTTAATATAATTGGAATTAGATTTGATTCATAAATTGGTTCAAACACTTCACCAAGGTAGGCTTAAACACACAAACACACACACACACATACATATATATGTAGGAAAATATGTTCATCCCAAGGATAAATGTCTTGATATGGTGGTCGACACACAACAAAATGCAGCTTAGTATTTGTTGTTGTAGTAAAAATGGAGAGAGAGAAAATAAGGAAAGGAATTCAATGAAGAGAGTTGGATGATACAGAATCCTAAGAAATGAATCCCAATAGAACAATGGAAGTTTAAGGGGGATGAAAATGCAAAAATTGTGGAGCACATTTAAGGTCTCTAGCTCTATATTTTCATGGGTACATTTTGTCATAAAATAACATTGGAAAATCTATGATCTCACAGGTACTATTGGCTAGAATTTAAGAATAGTAAATTTGTAATTGCACAGGTACCTTTACTACCCTATAACATATGTATTTCCATAATTTGAGAGTGAAATCAACCGCTTATTTACACAAATTCAGAGGAAGATAAACATACATGAAATGAAAAATAGAGGGGAACACATAATACACATTACCCCACTTGGAATCACCATATCTACTTCATTAATGTTTGAAAATGGAGCCCATATCATAGGTTCAACATAGTTGACGTTTGTATAATAATTATCACTTCATGAACATGCCATTGAACCAAGAATTTGAACCTTTTTCTGTATACAAAACTCATAATTCCTACAAAGACAGGTTTTAGACCTCTAGGAAGAGGATTTTCGAACCTTTAGAATGAGCTTATTCCTTGTATTTATAAGGAGAGGGGAAGCTTGAAACAACAACTACAAAATATCTTCTAATGTTACAGCTTTTTGATTGACTAACTATATTGACGTGTGCATATTCAAATGATTACAACATATTGATTCCTTATTTAAAATGAAACAAATTATAAAATAACAAACATGGGAAAACTGAATGATGGCCATAAAAAAATATCTCCATGTTAATTCATGTGATTTTGTCTAATCAAGCCACGTCTCTTCCATGGTGTTCCTCCACAGTTACTGGTCGATATGCTTATCGCTTTCTCCTCTTAAATTCTAGAATTCCCCTTTCTGGAACTGGTGGCAATCACCTATGGTGCCATTAGTGGTGCTCTGTAATATACATGTCAACCCATCCATCTACATACACTCTAGGATATACCATCGAAACACAATACATATCATAACTCTTTTAAAATATTATCATGAAAGCAAAGAACTCTAATAGCCCTAGGCTCCTCCTATTGAATCTACTTTATCACTTCTCAACCATGGGACCATTGCTTGTGACCAAAGGCTTAAAGCATAGGAATTGCAATATCGGAGCCTTCTATCCTCACAACTTTATTTGATATTAAATTTTGAAATCATAAAGTTTCGATTCCTTCAAGCTCATTTTTAATTTTCCTTATTCCTGTTTATCCAATGGAACCAGGTGTCATGACCTCAGGCTTAGTGCTTGGGTGATAAAGCGTTTGGGCTCCTATCGGAGACCTATCTCCCTTTTTAATTTATGCTTTATCTTTGGTTCCTCAAATGTTCATGACCAACTACCACATGATTTTAGAGCCCCTTAACCATCAGATGTTTTCAAATTGGAATTAACATTTGGGTTACAAAAACTCCCACTTCTGATGGCCTCACAACTCTTCGAGTTTGGCCCCAACTCTGGAGCCTTAGTTCTTTTAGGTATTTGTGACCAAGAGTCAGCATATATTGAAGCCCCTCTCATCGAAATATTTTTTGAATGCAAATTGAAACAGAGTTACAATTTCCTCTTTCTCCAAAATCTCGACCTCTGAAGTGACATCATTCGAACTTCCTCATCTCCATGTGGCACCTCTTATGTCATGACAAGTGTCACCCAAATTTGTCCCTTTAGGCCCTCCAAAATGTTGAAATCTCCTCCCAGGTGTCATTGTCCCACCATGTCATGCTAATGTAAACTAACTTATCAACTTCTCTAAACCAACTATATGTTGCCATGTGTCTAGTTTTGACGAGAGAGAAAGGGTCCCTAGGGTCCATGGTTTTGTGTCGGTCTCCTTTATACTTTCATGACCAAGCGCTAGTCTATATCAGAAGCCCACTTCATCAGAACTATTTCCGAAAGAGTTTCGATGCTTTTAACCTTTGATATTTCTTCTTAGCACTTAAGTTCTCTAGATAACTCTTCACCCTTGGTCCCTTTGGTTTTCCATGACCAGGTGGCAGCAAATATAGAATCCCCTCTCATCAAAAGATTTTTCGAATGCAAATTGAAATAGATTTACGATGTCCTCATCTCCACGCAGCACTTTGTGGTTAGTCACACATGTCACCCAGATTTGTCCCTTTGGGCCCTCAAAAATTTTGAAATCACCTGCCACATGTCCTTGTCCTAGCACGTCATGATGACATAATGTGCTCTCTTAGCTTCTCAGAAACAACTATCTCCTACCAAGTGTCTTCTTGGGAGGAGAGAGAAAAGGTCCCTAGGGTCTTTGGATTTTCAAAGGTCTACTTCATATTTCCCTTTCCTCCAAGATTCCGGTGCTTTCCAAAAGATGCATTTGTTAAGGAGTTACAAAATGTTGATGCTCTGATGGCATATGCTCTTAGTTATTGCCTCGTTCTACACCCCTTGGTCCTTTGGAACACTTTGTGCCCAAGTGCTAGCCCAAAATCAGAGCCCTTCTTCATCGAAGGTTTTTCAAAAAGGAATTAATATTAAGTTTTGATGCTTTCAATCCTCTGAAATTATGACCTCTGATATTCCTTCCTTCGAACCTTCCCGATATTCGGCTTTGATGTGATCCAGTCCCAAAATTTGACACTCCACATTAGATTTTGGTTTTCCTTTTGGCTTTGAAACTTAGGCTTATGATTTTGGCCTCCTTCCTGTAATTTCTAACTTTCATATTTTCTCTCCTCTTTTACCCTTTTTCACTCAAGCTCTCCCTTTTTTGGCCACTATTTGACATCATTTGACACCATTGCAAAAAGGTGTAATAGGTGACAACATTGGCTCCAACTAGGGATAGTGCCTTGCTAGCAAGTTGTTGAGAACCTGCAGACTAGTAGCTTTCTATCCATTAGGGATGGAGTCATTTTATTGAAGTATATGAAAATTAAAAAATAGAAAAATAAAAAACCTAAAGCGTTACTGGTATATACAACGGCTCACCAGTATGTACAGTGGATTAAAATGGACCTCTTTAGTGTTGGAAGTAAATCTTGAGAAACTACCCATTCACATGCATCTCAAGCACTTCACCATCCAATTTTTCCAACAAGAAAGTATTGTTCCCCTTTGCCTCAACAATATTCATAGGCCTAAACCATAAGGGATCTAATTTTCCATGTTTTTTGCTATGAAACCAACTCATAAAAAGATAGAAAATATAGATTAATTGATGCCTCGAAGAAAGAAAACGGAAAGACCTAGTAAGCAACCTGAAAGCTCTAGCATGACTCATGAAGACGAGGATGCAACATGATATATCAAAATTATGAGACCAAGTGCAACAAAATTCACTCTCACAAAAGGTAACAGAAGCTAATATGGATGGGATGGAAGCTAAAATGGATGGTTTAAAGAAAGAATTAAACACAACATGAAAAATTTGACGACAAATTTGACAAAATTACTACAAGAAATGCTTACTAATGGCGAAAGGGTAGTAAAGGAAACACATGATGAGAACAAAAGAAATGTTAATCATGATTTCATAGACTCTAATGTTATATTGAAGACCCACCATGTTCCAAAGATCGATATGAGGAAGTTTGATGGAAAGGATCCCGTAACATGGATACTACAAATGGAGCAATATTTTGATCTCCACAATGTGCAAAACACACAAAAGGTATGCATTGCAGCTTTATATTTGGAACCAAATCAGTTTGTATGGTATCGATGGCTTTGCTCTCGTAAACAATTTGTCCCTTGGGCAATTTTTATGGAACAAAAGATACCACATTATGAGGATACAAAAAACAACACCTTTTTTTAGCCAAATGATAAATCTCAAACAAAAGGGTTCATAATGGAGCACATTGAGGACTTCCAAAAATTGAATATAATGTTGAAAATAGCAACAAGAAATGCTAAAAATAACATTGTTATAGATAGCATTTCAGGATATATTCCAATTTTAATTTGTCCTTGAATTAAAATTGAGAATTAAAATTCGAATTTAGTCTCACCAACTGTTTGAAAAATACTTAATTAATTCATCTTGAGTTAATTAGTTGGAGAAATTCAAACATGAAGTCTTTGTGAAGTCATGCAACAGTTATCCCTTTGATTGAGGAAGTTATCCCTTAATTAAGGAGATAAGTATGAGTTGTATTTGAGTTGTAATTAGTTAGCTCAGTTAACTGAGTTAAGTCCAATTAAATTAGTTCCAAATAGTTGGAGGAACTACTTGTGAGTTCAATCAGTTAATGCATGCATGCATTCAACTAGTGTACTCCAGATAACTGAATATTCTCTCATAAATAAATCATGCATGTTAGTTTAGACAAAGACCCACTTGATATTGAAGGTAAGGACAATGTACTATAAGTTGCAAGAATATTCCTATGAGAAAATCTCTTGCATGCAGAAGCAATTAATTCCTTCAGGATTGCACAGTTTTACAGTGTGTAAGATCAATGTTCCACTTGGTTGAAGGTGAATCATCAGAGAAGAACAACACAAGGAAATAGGAGGCTTGGAGGATAGAGGAGAAGGGATATGTGTTGTCTATTCTGTCTATGAGCAGCAATGAGGGATTGTACTAAGAGCTGGATAGTTGTGAGAGCTAAAGCTTGTGTAATCCTAAGATATTTCCACTTGTATGATAATACAGATAGCGAGGTTTTTAGCTAAGGATTTGCCCAGAGTATTCTTCTATGTTTCATGTGTGATTGATTCTTCTTCTATGTTATATGTGTTCTATTTGATCTTTCTCAAATCGATTAAGCTTCTGCAAGTTTGATAGTAGAAGTAGATCATAGTATTTTTCCTTGGTATATTACATGGTATCAGAGCTAGCTGATCTATAGAGAAATTTCTACATGGTATCAGAGCTAAGTTTATCAGAGAAAAGGTGATCATAGCTATGAACAACATATTGATAAGGGAAAAGTTTGAAGTTTGAAGTTATTGATTGCAGGTACAAAATCAATTTCTTATCACACCTCAAATTTCACTAATGGAGTTCAATGACTTGAGACTCAAGTATGCCCAGGATGGCAACTCGAATTACATAGCATGGTAGGATCACATGGAAGTGGTATTAGAAGACAATGGTTTGAAGGATTTCATTGATCAATAAATCGTCAAGCCAGCAGCAACTAATGCCCAAGAATTGGCAGAATGGAAGAGTGTGTGGCGAAAGCGAGGAGGATTCTTTTGGAGGGAGTTCGAGACCATATTGTCTCGAGTCTCCTTGGGAAGGAGACTCCATTCTCAATGTGGAAGAAATTGAAGGACCTATATCAGAATAGTAGCAACCAGAGGTAATTGGCGCTGAAGGACAAGCTTCAGAAATCAAGTGTGAAAAGGGTGAAACGATTTCTAAATATTTGAACAAGCTCACCACCTGTAGAGATGAGCTTGGAAGTGTAGGAATAATGAAAGCTAATGATTATATGGTGAGTCTTTCTCTCCTCGATTTTCCTAAGAGCTGGCATAGCTACCAGGACTCAGTGAATGGAAGAGAGAAACTACCAGATTGGGAACGACTATGGTCGGATCTGATACAGGAGGAGATCAGGAGGAGCACCAGAGATGTTTCTTCATCTAAGCATGATGATGAAGAAAATATAGCCTTAGATAGTAAGGTAAGGAAATGGAAAGGGAAGGCTTCCCATTCCAAATCGGGTTCTTCCCATGGTGGGAAGAAGATTGACAAATCTAAAGTGAGATGCTTGAATTTTCATGAGGTAGGTGATTATGCAACTAATTGTCCATTGAAGAAATCCAAGAAGAGATCCTCGAAAGGATCAAAAGGTGAGGCACTAGCCTCTCAGTTCGAATTGGATTTTACCCTCATCGCATGCATGGTTTCATCGATGGTGGCTTGTGTTTGGTACCTGGACAGTGGAGCCTCATGCCACATGACCGAAGATAAGAGTTTATTCAGTACCTTGAAGGAGAAAGACCTCAAGATGCGCATAGATATGGGCGATGATGGAAGGTACCGTGTTTTAGGTGAAGGTATGGTTGTTTCTCAGAGGAAGCATGGAGCTCCTCTCACCCTAACTAATGTAAAGTATGTGCCTGGACTAAAGAAGAACTTGGTATCAGTCATGATGTTGGAAGACAAAGGCTATGATGTAGTCTTCAGTAAAGAAAAGGTGTTCCTGAGACACATAGCCACGGGTCAGACGAAGAGGATTGGGATTCAAGTGAAGAATCTCTACAAGATGGAGGTAGATGATTATGCTGCATTGAGTTTGAAAGCAGAATTGGTGCAAAGCCAAGACATTGGCAAGTTAAGGCATAGGTGGTTGGGCCACTTGCATCATGGGGCCTTGAAGATAATGCAACAGATTTCTACTGGACTTCCCAAAGGTAAACTTGAGCAAGTGGACACATGCAAAGGTTGTACCTTGGGAAAGTACACAAAATCTTCCTTTCATGATCGAGACAGTCAAGCTAAAGCAATATTGGAGCGAGTTCATACAGATGTGTGTGGACCATTCTCAACAGCCGCCATCGTGAAACAAAGGTATTATGTGATTTTCATTGATTATTTTTCGTAAATGCTGGATCTATTTCATGCAAAAGAAGGATCAAACCTTGCCAATGTTTTGTGTGTTCAATGCTTTGGTTGAGAAAGAATCAGGAAAGAATATCAGGGCCTTAAGAAGTGACAATGGCGGAGAGTATGTCTCTCAAATGTTTAAGGACTTCTGTGCAATGAAAGGAATTAAACGGGAGTTGACGGCACCTCATAACCCGCAGCAGAATGGGGTGGCGAGAGGAAGAACATAATGATTTTGGGGCCAGCTCAGGCGATGTTGTATGACCAAGGCCTACCACTTCATTTGTGGGCTGAGGCATGCAACACAATGGTCTATTTGCATAATAGAAGCCCACATCACATTCTTGGGATGAGGACACCAGAGGAAGCTTTCTCTAGGAAGAGACCAAATGTGGGTCACTTCTGGATCATTGGCTCATCGGTATATTGCCATGTGACCAAGGATGCTTGGAAGAAACTTGAGCCAACAGAGGAGTTGTGAATACTTGTTGGGTACACTGATACACCTCACAACTATCAGGCGTACTTGCCTACCAGTCGGAGGACAATGGTTCGCAAAGATCTCAAGTTTGATGAGAAGAAGGACATGCAAGCTTCCCTTGAGAGGGAGCTCCAACTACAATCTGTGGAGGAAATTTTGTTTCCTAAGGAGGAGGAGCTTCAGACTGATGCAGAGCAATCACATGTAGAGGTTCTAGGAGTGGAGACATCCACTCAAGCAGAGTCTTCCAGAGATGGGCGAAAGCGAATGACAGAAGCTGATAGATTGTTGTCGGATGCGAGAGAGAATGTGGGAGAACCATCTTCTCAGCACAGACAAAGGAGGTCACCTGATAGGTACACTGGATACATGGCCCTTTTTGGGGAATGTGCTAAGACCAAGCCATCTTCCTTTGAGGAAGCCGTGCAACAGTCGATTTGGGTTGATGCTATGGTGGAGGAGTATGACTCCATAGTTTGGAACAGTGTTTGGGATGTGGTTCCAAGACTGGAGAACAAGTCAGTTGTGAGTTCCCATTGGCTTTACAAGGTAAAGAAAGCTGCTGATGGTAGTGTGGAGAAAAATAAGGCAGGATTTGTTGCCCGTGGTTTCTCACATGTTGAGGGGGTCGACTATGATGAGACTTTGGTCCATGTAGCAAGGTACTCATCTATCAGATAAATGCTAGCAATATCAAATCAGATGGGTTGGAAGATCCATCAGATGGATGTGAAGACTGCATTCCTCAATGGCAAGATTGAGGAAGAGGTGTACAGAGAGCAACCAAAAGCATTTGAGACCTTCGATCGTGAGTCACATGTGTGTTGACTCAAGAGATCTTTATACGTGTTGAAGCAAGCACCTCGTGCTTGGTACACTAGGATCGACAACTACTTCACCAGGTTGGGCTTCACAAAGAGTGAAGCAGATGCAAACCTGTACCACATCATGGTAGAAGGTAAGCAGTTGATCATTGTTCTTTATGTTGATGATATGATATTGACAGGTGATGATTAGTTGACCGTTTCTTGCAAGGAGAACCTTGCAAGAGAATTCAAGATGAAAGACATGGGTCTCATGCACTACTTTCTAGGCATGGAAGTGTGGCAGAAGGATGGGCAAGTGTTTGTGTCTCAAGGCAAGTATGCCAATGAGATACTTAGGAGATTCCACATGGAGAAGTGTAAGCTTATGTAGACTCCTCTAGCAGGTAACTAGAGGAAGGAGGATGCTACTTCAAGAGAAGTAGTAGAAGCTACTATGTATCGGCAACTTGTGGGTTCACTGATGTACTTAATGAACAGACGACCAGATTTGTGCTATGCGGTGAACCAACTGAGTCAAGCTATGGTTTAGCCTACCAAGTTGTTTTGGAAGGTAACTAAGCATGTTTTGAGATACCTCAGAGGCATATCTCAGTATGGATTATGGTACAGATGGACAGAGCGAGTGAAGCTACAAGGCTTCACCGATGCAAATTGGGCAGGGAGTCTATCATATCAGAAGAGCACATCAGGAGGAATTTTCAACCATAGTTCAGTCGTAGTTTCTTGGTATAGCAGGAAATAGAGGTCAATTGCACTTAGCTCAGCAGAGGCTAAATACATGGTTGCAATTCAGGCAACATGTGAGGCCATTTGGATGTGGAAAATTCTAGTTGGTTTGTTCGATTAGAGGATGGATCAAACTATGACCTATTGTGATAATCAGAGTTGTATCAAACTCTCTAAGATCCAGTCTTTCATGATAGGTTCAATCATATCGACATTCGTTATCATCATCTCAGACACTGTGTGGCGAGGAGGATCATGTTGTTGTAGTATATTTTGACTGAGGAGCAAGATGCTGACATTTTGACTAAGGCATTGTCAAAGTGTAAAATCAAGTTCCATAGAGACAGGATCGGGGTGGCAGATAATCCCTTTCTTGTTGAGAGGAAGTGTTGAAAATAGCAACAAGAAATACTAAAAATAAAATTTCTATAGATTGAATTTCAGGATATATTCCAATTTTAATTTGTACTTGAATTAAAATTGAGAATTAAAATAATTAATTAATTCATATTGAGTTAATTAGTTGGAGAAATTCAAATATGAAGTCTTTGTGAAGTCATGCAACATTTATCCCTTTGATTGGGGAAGTTATCCCTTAATTAAGGAGATAAGGATGAGTTGTATTTTAGTTGTAATTAGTTAGCTCAGTTAACTGAGTTATGTGCAATTAAATTAGTTCCAAACAGTTGGAGGAACTAATTGTGAGTTCAGTTAGTTAATGCATGCATGCATGCAACTAGTATACTCCAGAGAACTGAATATTTTCTCATAAATAACTCATGCATGTCAGTTCAAACAAAGACCCAGTTGAGATTAAAGGCAGGGACAATGTACTATCAGTTGCAAGAATATTCCTATGAGAAAATCTCTTGCATGCAGAAGGAATTCATTCCTTGAGGATTGCACAGTTTTACAGTGTGTAAGGGTAGTGTTCCACTTGGTTGAAGGTGAATCATTCGAGAGGAACAGCGCGAGGAAATAGGAGGCTTGGAGGATAGAGGAGAAGGCATATGTGTTGTCTATTCTGTCTATGAGTAGTAGTGAGGGATTGTACTAAGAGCTGGATAGTTGTGAGAGCTAAGGCTTATGTAATCCTGAGATATTTCCACTTGTATGATAATACAGATAGTGAGGTTTCTAGCTAAGGATTTGCCCAGAGTATTCTTCTATGTTTCATGTGCGATTGATTCTTCTTCTATGTTATATGTGTTCTGTTTGATCTTGCTCAAATCGATTAAGCTTCTGCAAGTTTGATAGTAGAAGTATATTATAGTATTTTCTTTGGTATATTGCATTGTCGAGTTAATCTATAGTCAAATTCTCTACATTGATCTCAGCAGTAGATTTGTGGAGAATTTGCAGGAAATTCTACATATAAGGGTAAAAGATATTCTAGAGGAGCATAATATTGATGTGTCCATAGGGACTTTAAAGGATAACATCCAACATGAGGTTTTCCTTTGGGAACCTAATTCATTGGAGAAGACATTCAGTTTGGCAAGAAAAATGGAAAGAAAAATTATGGAAACAAGGAAGCCTACCATTAGCAACTATAAAGATCGAAGTGATTTTTCTCCTAGCCTTTCACCACCTACAAGGTTGACACCATAGAGAAAAAAGAGGAAAAGGGCTTTGTTACAGTTGTGATAGAAAATACACTAAAGGTCATAAGTGTGCTGAGAAGAAATTAGCTTACATAGATGGGGAAGAGGAGCAAGAAAAGGAACAAGAAATGTTAAAATAAGAGGATATACACCAGGAACCAATCCCAAAGAAGGAAGAAATGAAGCTAGCCATATCTCGTAATGCATTGAGAGGAATTACAACTCCTCAAACTTTCAAATAGAAGGGCATATCAAGAAGAAAAATATAATAGTGTTGAATGATTTGGGTAGTACCCATAATTTTATTCGTTGTAAGATAGCCAAGGAATTGAATTTCTTTCTATATCTAACACTTGAGTGTCAAGTAATGGTTGCAAATGGAGGAACCATAAATTTCTCTCGAAAGTGCAATAATATCAATCTATCCATGGGAGAATATATCTTGTATAGTCCAATGCTTTCCATTCCAATGGGTGGTGCATATGTTGTACTAGGAGTCCAATGGCTACAATCTTTGGGTATGATAGCTTTTAATTTTCAAGAATGTTTCTTGAATTTCTTTTGGGAAGGAAAGGAAGATAAATTAAGGGGTATAAAAGGGAAACCAAAAAAGATAATTAGCTCTAATAGCATGACAAAGGTTCTAAAGAAAGAACAATGGGGTGTAATTGCATAATTATGTTCACTAGAGGTTCCAACATTGAAATCATATATTTCTCAAGATCTCCAAAACCTTTTGGACAATCATTACAAGGTATTTGAGACTCCCAAAGGTCTCCCACCTATTCGTGATCATTCTCATGCTATTCATTTGATTCCAGGAAGTGTTCCCCCAAACATCATGCCTTACAGATATCCATATGCCTAAAAGAGTGAAATTAAACATATGGTTGCAGAAATGCTAGAGGTTGGTATAATTCAACCAAGTCAAATTTTTTTTTCTGCTCCAGTGTTATTGGTACACATGAAGGATGGATCATGGCGCATGTCTCCGGTTTATAGGGATCTCAATAAGCTTACTATTAAAGATAAATTTCACATTCCTGTCATTGATGAATTATTGGATGAATTACATGGAGCAATTTACTTCACCAAGTTGGATCTTCGTTCAGGATATCATAAAATCAGAATGAAGTCTAAAGACATTCCAAAAACAACATTTAGAAATCATGAGGGTCATTATGAATTTTTGGTTATGCTTTTTGTCCTTACCAATGTACCTTATACATTTAAAGGTTTGATGAATTCCACTTTCAAGCCCTTCCTTAGAAAATTTGTGTTATTATTTTTTGATGATATACTAGTCTACAACAAGTCTTGGAAGGATCATGTGCAACATGTTGAAAGGGTGATCAAACTATTGGAGGAGAAATAATTATATGCAAAAAGCTCCAAATGTTTCTTTGGAGTACAAGAGGTGGAATATTTGGGGACTCAGTTAGCTCATAGCTCATCTTATCATCCTCAATCTGATGGGAAAACTAAGATAGTGAACAAATGTTTGCAAAGATATATTCATTGCTTTGTATTTGATAAGAATACAAAATGGGTCAAATGGTTGCCTCTGGATGAATGGTTATATAACACTTCCTTCTATACTGCAGCAAAAATGACCCCATTTATAGCACTTTATGGATATCATCCACCGTCCATCACATCATATTTAAAAGAAAATTCTAAGGTTGAAGCAGTGGAAGATCACATCGAACATCAACAACAAGTTCTCAAACTCTTAAAGGATAACCTCACTTTTGTACAGAATAGAATGAAACAATAGGCAGATCAACATTGCAGGGAAAGAAGTTTTGATGTAGGTGACTGGGTATTTCTACTACTATAACAATACAAACAAATGTACCTCGAGAAAGATAAGAAGGATAATAAATTATCACCAAAGTATTATGGTTTGTACAAGGTGTTACAAAATATTGGTACTATGGCACACAAATTGGAGCTACCTTCATCTTCCCGAGTGCACCCAGTTCTCTGTGTTTCACGCTTAAAGAAGGTTATAGGTGAGAAGTTTCCATTTCAAACAGTATTTCCAGAACTTATGGAGGAAGTAAAAATCATACTGGAACCACAATTAGTCACAAAAAGAAGAAATCAACAAGCTACAGAATTGATCAATTTTAGAGTATCTCATCAAGTGGAAGAACATACCCACTGAAGATTCCATGTGGGAGGATCATAATTTTATACAGAAGCATCCATAGCTAATCAAGCATTGAGGAAAACACTTTTTGAAGGAGAGAGGCATGTAGGGTCCCTATACTATTAGTGTAACCCCTTATTGTTATTATTGCAACCCCCTTATTGCATTATTGTGCCCATATAGTTCCCATGTTGTTATTATTATGCCCCATAGAAACCCAATATTGTTATTGTTGTGCCCCTACAATATTATTTTTATCTAGGCTTTGACTGTATTGGGACCCCTTAGACTCCTATATATAGAAAGGAGATCTTTTCATTTGTATCAGGGAAGACTTGTTCATTTGTTTAATGTAAAGGAGGTCGTCCCCTCGAAGAGGCTAATTTGTAAGTTGTTGATCTATCTTTTCTATCTTTTTGTGGGCTGGTTTAACAACATTTTCCTTTATCTTCTCATCTGGCATCCCACCTGAGCATCAAATCCCCTCGCTGTAAGGTTTTTTATTTTTCTTTTATATCAAATAGAGCCTTGATCTTTTCCGAATATTGAGTCATATTTTGAGTCACCTCCCCCTTGGTTTGAAGTTCTACCAACTGATTGATCCTCCTAGTTAGATAATTTGGCTCTTCATCAACATCCTATATAATTTTGGCCGCTGGAATTTCTATTTGTATGGGGAAAATTGTAGCCTTCCCATACACTAATTCAAAAGGAGATTTCCGAATTGAACTCTTGGTAGTAACTCTATTGGCCCATAAAGAAAACCTCAGTTGTGGGTCCCATTTTTTTCTAATTTTCTGATATTGTCTTCTTAATAATCCTTACCAAGGTTTTATTTGATGGTTCATCCAATCCATTTCCCAATAGATAATATATAGTGGAGTGACCCAAAATGATGTTATACTTCTGATAGAAACTAAGAAACTTGGCAAATTTGAAAACTTGAGAATTATCAGTGATAATATTCATTGGGAAACTGAACCTAGCAAGGATATTCTCCTCCATGAATTTGATAACCACAATATCGGTTGCATTTCTTGTTGGGACTGCTTCCACCCACTTATTGAAGTAATAAGTGGCCATAATAATCCACTTATACTAATCACTGGAAGGTGGATGTATTTCCCCAATGAATTCTAAACCCCGTTATCTAAAAGGTTCTTCAACAAAAACACAGATTAAAGGAAAAGGTGTTAATTTATGCCTTTCAACAAACATTTTTCACTTCTCATAGGCTCAAACATATCCATGTACCTCACCAAACAGCGTGGGCCAATAGAAACCTATTTTGAAAATTTTATGGATTGTATCTCTCCACCTATAATTTCCCTGACACACACAATTATGGAACTCTTCCATCACTTTATGGATCTCTTCTTCAGCCAGGCATAAAAGTAAAATCCCCACTGGATCTTTCCAATACAGTTGGCCATTTAAAATGACAAACTTCTTGGCTCGTAGCCTCAAAGCCTTGTATTTAACTTTATCAAAATTAACTCGACAACTCGGAAAAAGTAAATAGTGGATAATTTGTTTACACCAGTGAGACATGAGTTACTTCATTTGGATTTTTTGTGTTGAGGTCTTGACCTTATTCTGCTCCTCTTCTCTTTGGCATTGTCCTTCCTCTGTCAGCAAATTTACACCCAAGGCTTGGAAGTTTGATTTGAAAAATGTTTTAGCTAATCCCTGCCCCTTGATCAACCTCGTGGGTTTTATCTCCAAGTCATATTCTTAGATTTTAGCAATCAATTTACCTCTTTTTCCCTCAGTGCCCCCTTGTACTAGAATTTCTTTCACAACTGTTGTAGGAACATAAACTGTTATGCATGATTGCAGGACATATATTATGAAGTTCTTCAGGGCCTTGACCAAGGAATATGCATGCCTCTTCAAAATTTTATACTTTAACTGAGCATCATGTAGCACCTAGATGAAAAATTCCATTTGTTGCTAATGTCCATCATTGTTTTTCTGCAATAAAACAAAAACCATTGTATGAGGAGAAGAAAAAGAGAAAATGAAAAATGGTTTACAGTAGTTAGGGTTGAATAATCCAGGAAGTGTTGCAAAGGCCCTTTTGATTCTAGAGAATGAGCTTCTTTAGTCGATTCTACCTCCCTATCCTTCTTCAACATCCCTATAATTTCTTTAATTATCTTAGCATAATTGGGTATGAACTTCCTCAAAAAGTTGATTCTGCCCAAGAAAGCCTAGATTTATTTCTTATTTCTTGGTAATGGGATCTTGTTGATGGATTCCACCCTCTTGGGATGTATCTTCACCCCCTATTTTTCCACTATGTGTCCTAGAAAATTTCCATCACTTAGAGAAAACTAAGACTTCTTAGGATTTAAAGACAAGCCATATTTTTTACATTTCTAAAAAATGAATCATAGATGTTCGATATGCTCCTCATCTATTTTTAAAAAAATAGTGATGTCATCTAGGTAAATTACCACAAACTTATCTTTTTCTCCCACAAATGCTATATATATTTCTCTCTAAAAAGTAGCTTTGGCATGAATGAGGCTGAAGGGCCTTCTAACATACATAAATGTTCCCTAAGGTGTGGTAAAATCATCTTTCTTTTGATCCTCACGACGCATAGCTACTTGATTGTATCCAGAAAAACCATCCATTATATACATACGAGCAGGGCCCACTACCTTTTGTAGAATGTAGTCCATTTTAGCCAGAGGGAAATTATCCTTTAGTGAGGCCTTGTCCATATTCCTAAAGTCGATACACAACCTTATTCCCTTGTTCTTCTTCCTGATAGGAACTAGATTTTCTACCCAATCTGAATACCTCATAGGTACGATAATTTTATCTTGGAGTAAATTCCTCACCTCTTTCTCAATTGATGGAAGTAATAGAGGGTTAATTTTCCTAATATTTTGTTTGTATGGTTTTACCCCCATTCTTCAAAGTAATTTTATGTTCGATGATATTAGTATCAAATGTTTTTAAATCATCATAAGACCAAGAAAACGCATCCATATACTGCTTAAAAAGGTCCAAGTACCTTTGTTTGTATTTGTTTGGAATTCCTTTGGCCAACTTAATTATCTAGGGATCGTCATCTAAACCAATATTAGAGTCTTCCACATGTTCTTCAAATTCTTGCACAGTTGGATTGGCAGTGGTATCATTTGAGTTGAACAATCTTTTGAAGGGAACCAAACATCTAGGGATAGTATTACTTTTCAATTGTAGAATCTTACACTCGGCGATTGTTTCTTCCCACTTAGCATGTTGCTCATCTATCACTTTCTCTTCTTCCTTATCAATCTCCAAGCTTGAGAATTCTCTAATGACCCCCATGAAGCCTTTTATTCATTCCTCATCTTCAAACACCTTCCAATAATTAACATTTTTTGGTATTGAAGGCTTGTATCTAACTTCAATTTTGTATCTGAGCAAGGGGTTTTGAGGAGCCTTGAAGTTACTAGCAGCTACACCTAAGGAATTATCCATCTGATTTCCATCTCTTGGAAACAATTGGATGTTAAAAGCTAAGAAAAAGTTCTCAATTAGATCCCATACCTCATTTTATTAGGCCTTCAGTCTTGTATGTTTGGTTTGTCATTGACTTTGGATTTGTTTCACCACTAACTCTGAATCCCCAAGCACTACCAAGCACCCAATGTTGATATTTTTGGCAGCTTGTAGACCTTGCAGCAAAGCTTCATAATCAACAATATTATTTATGGCTTTAAACTACAACTTGAAAGAGAGAGGGATCAAGTTTCCTTCCGGGGATACCATCAACACACCTACCCCATTTCCTTCCCTAGAATAAGCACCATCACAGTATATCTTCCATACTTTTTCACACTCTAGTTCTTGTTGGTTTAGTTGGATAGAACATTCCACCTATGTCTCATCCATGATTTGATCATCTTCCCCTAATAGAAAACAAGAGAAATATTTTGTCTTTACCATACATGGGGGCACTATTCAAATAATCAGTCCTTGTAACTGTCTTCACAAATCTGAATTTTCTATATAAACGATGTGCTTCTCCATAAAAAATAGGAATGGTAGTGTATGTTAAATCTATTTTAATGGGTCCTCAAATTTTTTATCCCCATGATCTGGACAAGAGAATACCAAACCTCGCAGGGATATTAGCCACTACGATATCCATTACAACACTCTTGATAGGGATCTGAGCCAAATTGACCACCAGGTCTTTAATCAACCCTAAACATTTTACTCTTTTGGATTCAAAAGAAAACATAACTTTATATGGTCTTGTTATTTGTAGCCCCAATTGCTCCATAGCAAACAATGGCATCAAATTGTGAGAAGCTCTTCAATCGAGCATGTAGTTATGTAAGAGAAGTTCATGAATTACCAAAGTGACATAGAAAGGGAGAGTAGAAGGGTCTTGTTCCTCAACATGAGGTCCAAATATAACCATGGGTCTTTCTTCATGGAGGTTCAGGTTGTGTTGCAGAGGAGCTATGGTAGATGGACACATAAACTGAGATACTTGAATTTCATAATTTGGATGTTTCACACAATTCGGTTAAGGGAGCAAATATCTTGACCTTATCCAAATCTTTTTGAAGACTAAGGGTAGAATAATTTCTATCAGCTATGATCGCTCTTTCTCTTTATCATTGGTCTAAAGGTGACTGCTCTATTTTAGAGATCCCAGGATTGTAGAGAATGGAAACTAATGGCTCTTTATTTTTGGGTGAGGCTTGGTTTAGAGGATTCTTTCCTTTCTCTACTAGATTCAGAGGATTTGGGGGAGAGGAATCCTCATTATGGGTTTGCATTCTACATCTTTCCCTGGAATATCTAAGATCATATTTCCAATGGAGTTGTGCTTGCATGAAATCATCGAAATACATACAGTAGTTGTCAATATCACCATCATCTAGTGGTGCATCCAAATCATCCCCTTGTACTTCATTGGCCTCTATTTCATTTTCTCCCTTTGAAATAGAAGTAAACTAATTTTCTTGGACATCTATCATTTATTTAGAATTTTCCTCTAGACCATCTTCCAAATATAATGGAGGCTGAAAGTGATATTGTTGCTCCCTTCTCTCCCTTTGTAAGAGTTGCAAAGGAGGTCTCCTATACTGAGGATTGAAACTTCAGTTAGGAGACAGTTGGTTTTGTCTAGTGGGGTTTTATTTTCCAACTCAAGTTTCACTAGCATATTGGATAGGTATCTTATCATCTTGTTCATTTCCTTGATTTTCTTCCCTTGATTTTCCTTTCTATGGTTTGAGCAAATTGCTTCTTCTTTCCCCTTCTCCTATCTCCATGATTCATTTTCCCTCTCCACTTCTCAGTATAGGTAAAATTTGCCTAAAATTTTAAGGCATCTATTTAGATCTAGTCCAAGGAGTGATACTTCCTTTCTCTGAGAGAAACCAAAATCGGGTTCAAAGACCCTAGCAAAAACCACTTGAGTAGTAGCCTGTGGAGGTTTGATTTCAACAGGGAGAATATTGTACAATTCATTAAACCTTCCTATGAATTTTAACACGTATTCATTATGTTTTTTCTTAATAACATTGATTTCAATGACAATATACCCATGGTCCCTCTTCTTCCCCCATTTATGCATGAAAGAATTCTCCATCTCTTCCTAGGTAGTGATTGAAGCATTAGGTAGGGCTTTAAACCATTTTCTAACTTCCCCATCGAGAGATTAGACAAAAAAATCATAACAACACATCTAGGTGTTCCACATTAAGGTTTTGAGAAAATGTATAGAAACTTTCTATATGCCTTTGTGTTGAAATGTCATCTTCCCCTATGAATCTTGGCAAGACCTTGAGATATTCTTGTGGCATACCATTCAAGGATTTTGGCAAGTCTAGTGGGGCTTATTTGTTTAAGAAAGATCCTGGTATAGCCATATTGATTAAGGGGGGTGGTAGAATATTGATTACAAGTCCTTGTTGAGGGGATATCCGAGTGACAATTGACTGGACTTGGGTTGGGAAGTTATTCACACTCTGTGTGGGACTATTTATAAGAATTTTTTTGACTTATTCAACTTCACAGAAGCTACATCGTTTTTTAGTCTAGAAGGAAATGAACCAAACAATACACAATGTTCTTCAGGATATTCCAAGACTTTGGAGGAAGAATCAAGGTAGTTTATCTCAGCTTTTTGAGAGCTAGTTGATGATATTTCTAGAAATTAGCTTGTGGAATCAAGAGTAGTTCGGGTCCACTCTTGCTAAACCATTTGGGATATGATTTTCTCAGGGTTGAATACAAGAGATATTTTTTGTTGGGTTGTATCTGAGAGTGTATGAGGTCTCTAGAAATCCAAGGTGCTCAAAATAGGATTCAGACAGTGGAGTTGCCACGGTGAGATATCTTCAACCCACACTTCCCTTTCTCACCTAATAGAGGGAATGTAAAAATCATCCTACCCAGGGAAAAATATTTTGATTTTTTCCTCGAAAATGGCGCCAGAAGATGTTGTAGCTCCTAGAGACAACCTCGGGGTTAAGGAAAGGGTTAGTACCTAGGAAATCTTAGAGGAGTAATTTCAGGATTTTCTGATATTTTTGTTGCACTCTGCATTTAATATAATTTGAATTAGATTTGATTCAGAACTTGGTTCAATCAACCTTCACCAAGGTAGGCTTAAACTCACACACATATATATGTAGGCAGATATGTTCATCCCAAGGATAAATGTCTTAATATGATGGCCGACACACAACAAAGTGCAACTTAATATTTGTTGTTGTAGTAAGCATGGAGAGAGAGAGAGAAAATAAGTAAAGGAATTCAATGAAGAGGGCTCCATGACACAGAATCCTAAGAAATGAATCCCAATGGAACTATGGAAGTTTAAGGGGATGAAAATGCAGAAATTGTGGAGTGCGTTTAAGGTCTCTATCTCTATAATTTCATGGGTACCCTTTGTCACAAAATAACATTGTGATCTCACAGGTACTGTTGGCTAGAATATAGCACAAGTAAATCTGTAATTGTGCAGGTACCTTTACTACTCTATAACATAAGTAAATCTATAATTTGTGAGTGAATCCAACATCTTCTTTACACAAATTTAGAGGAATATAAACATACGTGAAATGACAAACAAAGGGGAACACATACTACACATTACTCAACTTGGAATCACCATATCTACGTCATTAATATTTGAAAATGGAGTCCATATCATAGGTCCAACATAATTGATGTTTGGATAAGAATCAGTGCTTCATGAACAATCCATTAAACCAAGAATTGGAACCTTTTTCTGTATACAAAAGTCAAAATTCCTACAAATACAAGTTTCGAACCTCTGAGAACAGGATTTTGTAACCTTTAGAATGAGTTTCTTCACTCTATGGGAAGCTTGAAACAACGATTAAAAATATATTCTGATGTAACAAATTTTTGATCAACTAACGAGCTCAACATGCATATATTCAAATAATTACAAAATAACAAACATGGGAAAATTGAATGATGGCCACTGAAAAATATCTCCATGCCAATTTATGTGATCGCCTTTGATCAGGCCACATCTCTGCCAAAATGTTCCTCCACAGTTGTTAGTCAATACGTCTATTCCTTTCTCCTCTTAACTACTTGAATTCCCCTTTCTTGAAGTGCAAGTGATCACCTATGGTGGCATTAGTGGTGATATATAATGTAGCTTCCGACCTATCCATCTGCATACACTCTAGGTTATACCATCAAAACCAAATACATCTCATAACTCTTATAAACATTTGTTACTTAAATAAAGAAATCTGATTGCCCTAGGCTCCTCCTACTTAAGCTCCTTTATCACTTATCAACCATGGGACCCTTGCCTCTCACCATAGGCTTAAAGCATAGGCGTTGTGATATCAAAGTTTTATATCCTGTAACATTATTTGAAATAGAATTCCTAAATCATAAATTTTTTATTCCTTCAAGCTTCTTTTCCATTGGCCCTCTTCCTGTTTATCCCATGGCAACAAGTGTCATGACCTCATGCCTAGTGCTTGGGTGCTAAAGCCTTTGGGCTCCTATTGGGGGCCCATCTCTCTTCAATTTGTGCTTTGCCTTTGGTTCATCGGATGGCCATGACCAACTACCACATGATTTCAGAGCCCCTTCACCATCAGAAGATTTCAAAATTGAATTAACATTTGGGTTACAAAAACTCCCACTTCTAATGGGCTCACAGCTCTCGGTGCTCAACTCTAGCTCTGCACCCTTGGTTCTTTTAGCTCTTTATGACCAATTGCCAGCATATATCAAAGATCCTTTCATCAAAATATTTTTTGAATGTAAATTCAAACACAGTTACGATGGCCTCTTCCTCTGAAATGCAGACCTCCGAAGTGACATAATGTTGACATCCTCATCTCCATGTGGCACCTCCTCGGTAATGACACGTTTCACCCAGATTTGCCCCTTTAAGCCGTCCAAAATGTTGAAATCACCTACCAAATGTCATTGTACCACCACATCATGCTGACATAATCTACCCTATCAACATCTCAAAACCAAATATCTAATGTCATGTGTCTAGTTTTAAGGAGAGAGAAAGGGTATTTAGAGTCCTTGGTTTTGTGCTAGTTTCCTTTGTACTTTCATGACCAAGTGCTAGTTTGTATCAGAAGCCCTCTTCATCGAAGATTTTTTTTCTAAAAGACTTCTAATGATTTCAACCTCCAATATTTCTTCTTACCACTTAGGTGCTCCATTCAATAATGTGCCCTTGGTCCCTTTGGCTTTCCATGACCAAATGCTAGGAAATGTCGAATCCCTTCTCATTGGAATATATTTCGAATGAAAATTAAGACAGAGTTACAATGGCCTCTTCCTTCAAAATGCAGACCTTCAAAGCATGCTGACATCCTCATCTCCATGTGGAACCTCCTAGGTAGTGACACGTGTCACCCATATTTGTCCCTTTGGGCCCTCCAAAATGTTGAAATCACCTACCACGTGTCCTTTTCCCACCATGTCATGCTGATGTAATCTACCCTATAAGCTTCTCAAAACCAACTATCTGCTACCAGGTGTTTTCTTCAAATGAGAGAGAAAAGGTACCTGGGGTATTTGGATTTTCAAAGGTCTCCTTTGTATTTCCCTTTCCTCCAATATTTTGGCACTTTCCAAAAGATGCATTTGTTAAGGAGTTCTAAAACCCCAATGTTTCGATGGCATATGCTCTGAGGTCCACCCTTGGTCCTTTGTAATGCTTTGCAACTGAGTCCTAGCCCAAAATCGGAGCCCCTCTTCATCGAAGGTTTTTTAGAAAGGAATTAAAATTAAGTTTTGAAGCTTTCAATCCTCCGAAATTATGACCTTTGATATGCCTTCCTGTCATCCTTCGCGATATTGGGCTTCGATGTCATTGGGTCCTGAATTTTGGCACTCCTCCTTATATTTTTGTTTTCCTTTTGGCTTTGAACTTAGGATTTTGATTTTGGCCTCCTCGCTACGATTTCATCCTCCGATATTTTCTCTCCTCTTTGACCTTTTTGCACTCATACTCCCTTTTTTGGCCACCATTTGACATCATTGGAGATGATTGCAAAAAGGTGTAATATGTGACAAGAGATAGAAAGGAGATTTATAATAAAAAAGGACTTGTGAGTCAAAAGACAGATTCCAATACAAAGTTGAGTAATTAAAATTACCACAAAATATGACATAAAACATAAATCAATATTAAAATGAAAGAAATAAAAACCGACATAAAATATTCCAATATTTCTAGTATTGTACTATTCTTGTAATACCAATGAAGCAAAATTGAATGTCATGTATTGTATTTCTTCTTAATAGTGCATAAAAAAATATCGAAAATCACACAATTTAACAATAGTATATATATTGTCAGGTGAATGAATTCATTACTATTATAACAAACCAATAATGTTCACATCAATTACTAGTTAGTTAATTTTCTCAAAAATAAACTAGTGTTGATGACTAAGGAAAACAAACATAAAATAATTCATTACTATTATAACAAACCAATAATGTTCACATCAGTTACTAGTTAGTTAATTCTCTCAAAATAAATTGGTGTTGATGACTAATGAAAACAAACATAAAATAAAAAACGTGTACTGATGATATATGATACTCATAAAATAATTTAAATTAGACAAGAAGCATTATAGGCTAACATATCCAATTAACCATTCATTCAATTAAGTACTTCAATTCATGCATTCCAGACAGTGATATCGATGAGAGTATATAAATCAAATAAACCTTCAATAAACTGCAAAATGATCAAGTCAATATATAGCACACAAAATTAAATTAGCACATATAACGAAAATGAAAGAAAACAAAGACAATATTATAAATTTACCCAAAAATACATATTACAGAACATCCTTACTCTCTACAGATCGGTCCATATAGTTGGTGTAATCATACTCTTAAACATAACCTTCGTAACCTCTGAAGCAAAAAATCCCCTCCCTTTGTTAAATGAATTTAGGGGTATTTTATACATAAATTTTGATAATTGTTTGAGTAAAAGTCTCTTAATTACTTAATTAAATGAAAAATGTATTTCAAAAGTCCTGTTTAGAGAGTATTTCCATTTTGTATAGAAAACTAAAAATATTTAATTTTTTTCCCTTTGGCTTGGTCTTGCAAACATTATAAATTATTAGGGTTTTAATAGCTGAAACAATTTCCTCATAATTTCTTGATCAATTTAGTTTCCTCAAGTTTTAATCTTCTCGTAATTAATTTTTTTCAAATTTGCAACCAATTCTCCATTCATTTCTCTGCACTAAGTAAACAAAAAGTTAGCCCTAAAATAACTACATATAATATACAAACACTATGAATGTATTTTTTACCTCACTCCAATGGCCTTCCTGCATAGTTGTTTGCATATCTTTGTGGTTGCAATAAATTAAAATAAATCCTTTCAAATTAAACAAAAAAACCCCAAATCCTGCAGTGTATGCAGGTCAATCTGAATTTTCACATATGAAGACAAAACTCTAGGCATAATGTGGTTGCTAGAATAGGTTTTGTTGGACACCTAATCCTCAATGGGTTAGTGTGGAAGCCGAATAGATAAAAGGAGTCCAAGAGACCTTGGGATTTGGAACCCAATGGTCACAATTTGTACTATAAACGTATATCACTTGTTAATAAAAAATCGTACTCTCATGTTTTATCCTTCATATTCTATTGCTGCCCATGTGTGTTTAACATGGTATCAGAGTGGGTGAATTCTGGCCCTGCTCATATTTGAGTCACTGTTTTCTTGTGGCCTTTTGTTGTGTTTCTTTCACCAGACCTATGCATTAATCATTAATGTTATGTGGGTCATGAACTCTAGATATTTCTGGTTGATTGATTCATGCGTTGGCGTTGAGCTTGAAGTCTGAGAAAAATTCACGGGAATACAAAATGTTTGAAGCCATATATATCCACGTGTTTGAATGGAAAATCAATTTTCCTTGCATTGTGTCTCTATATGCCGATTAAAGGAATTCTAAACGTTTTGAACGTCCCTATGCCTGGTGATCTCCATGTGTAACTCCTGATATGAGTGATTTTTTCTGTGGCCAACTCTACTATCAGTGATATGAAAAAAAAATGTAGTCAATTGTTGTAGTTGTATTCCGCATTGAAGAAAGACCAATTTTAGCCATTATCTTGCCATCCCTGACATTCCTGACCTCTGAAATCCGCAGGTCTCTATTTTTGGTTGTTGTTTCTATATCCTTCAAAATCTGTAGGCCTCTAATTTTGGTCTCTGACTCACTGTCCATATGTTGAATTGCCATACCAGAGTCTGCTGGTTGCTTCAGTCTTCTGTTGAATGTTGCGTTTAATGTTTCTTTACACCAATTTTTGTGTTAGTGTATTATTGTTAATTAATGTGGTTGTCTCTCTGTGCATATACTATATGAGGACGATTGGGGGTCCATCTACATGTCATTCTAACCTTTGTGTTACATTGAATCATAGTTTGATCACTGGGTTCCTCTTAAAATTCTGCGCACCATTCAGATTTCTCTATACCTTTTTGGCACACCCACAATCCTAAAATCGTTAAACGTTACCTTCCTCCAATGTTGAATCACTATTTGAAGTGTGGTCAACTTTGGTGATTGGTTTTGTGAGTGTTGTATTGGAGATGAACTAGGTCGAATGTTATTCTTATTTCAGAAGGAGCGACTGTTAAGGATTGTTATTGTCCCTTGGAGCAACGAATTCCAGAATTGTGGCATCTAGGGCTGAGAACATATCCAGCACGAGGATCAAACTACAAATAGAATTCTATCAAGGGCCAAGAATCTGTCCTTTCGATTATGAGCTAGAGTCTTCCATCAGGAAGAGTGATGGTTTGAGAGTTGTATGAGCATAAAATCTGGAAAGTCGAGCTACACAGGGAGGCTGATTGTTATCGCGTTGACAGAAGCATATTAAATTAAATATCTCATCGCACTGGGACCCATGTACTTTGGTAAAATCACTGCATGCTGAATAAATTGAAGCAGCCAGAACCACTGAGGAGAATTCCCATTCATCGCTAGAGTTAAGTTCATATATTCAATAGTGAGCTGAAGGTCACAGGGGTATCCATCGCATAGAACAGGTGTGTTACAATTTCACGCGAAGGCAACGTGCAGCAGAAAGGTCATGAGCACTCAGGCGAAGGTGTCAACAACAAATAGTAGACCACAGTCTTGTTCACAACAACGCATTTTTGAAGAAAGTCAACCTATTCGCATAACCTGTGATAAAGCGGCTTAATAAAAGGCACCTATATCTGAGTTTTGGAACAATTACTTCTGTAGTGGCTGAGTGCAATACTAGAGGGAAAGACGACAAGTTTACTTTGTCCAAGCTGTTGATCGAAGGAACAGTGGGAAGCCATGCAACAGCCTCCAAACCCTTCTACTTACGCTGTTTTCTACCTACACGAGCAGGCACCAAGCTTACTATCGCTCAAGAGTCTACACTGGTCTTCCTATTTGAAGAGGTTTTGAAATTCAAGTCTCACTATTGAAATACATAGATATTCAAGTTATAAGACAAGTGTTATGACTTCTGCTACGATCTGCTTTACGGGACGACACCGTTCAAGGGGGAAAGCAATCAAGAAACGTTAGAGAACGTTGTTGGGAAGCCATTGAAGTTCCCAGATTCTTCGACTATAAGTTTTGCTACTCGCGACTTGATCAAAGGTTTGCTTGTGAAAGACCCCCAACATAGGATAGGCTTTAAAAGGGGAGCCACTAAAATCAAACAACATCCATTTTTGACAGCACAAACTGGGCTCTTATTCGCAGCACCACACGTCCTCAAATTCCAAAACCTGTTGATCTGAGCTTCTTAACGAACAAAGTCATTCTTCCCAATGTTGGTGATGATAAAACATTCAGAGGTTTGTTGGAATTTGTTGTTGTAACTATGTTAACTTGTGCCCCGAAGGCTTGCTCCAGTTTTATGAGGGGCTGTATCATGCCAAACAGTACTCCTACCAGATGAAAAAGTACCTAGGATGCCTTCTACCAGTGTTGCGATGGAAGTTCCTCCTTGAACCTTGGGTGTAAAATTGATAAAATACACTATATTTCTTGAATAGATAACTGTGTAAAGCTTGCATCCTTACTGATATATATTTTTGAGTGGAAAAACAAGTATTTTATTTGTTGTAGCATTTGAGTCTCATTGTTTGGGAATTCACAATATACTTTCCTTGTATATGAATGCAACCAACCATCGTTGTGTGTGGATTTGGAGAATAAGTAGAGTTAAAATCTAATTTTTGATTCATTCCTCAAGGAATAATCTCATTTGATTGTTGTAGTTTTCTGAGAGAACAAACTTTGAGAATACCTTGTAGTGACATTGGTTCATAGTTGGCTTAAAGTGTAAGTTTAACATTGGAGAAAATGGCCAGAACCAATGAAGTATTAAGGTTCCTCAAAACTCTGATATTTTCTACTACTCATGATACATTCAAAGTCAGCAAAGTTTCTCTCATAGACATTCAGGTCTGTCTACAAAATGCACAAGAGAAAATTGACTTTTTGCAGCTCGAATCTCAGCTACAGTAAGAAGAACTAAAACAGAGGAGTCATTCTGAACATGCTTTTGTTTAGAACATTGAGACTGCAACCCATCAAAAGCAAACCAATAATGTTATAGTTGGTTTAGATTTAGTACCCAATAAAGCAGCAGTTGTACATGCAGATGCAAAAACTCATTCGACACTTCCCAAGCCCACATCAGACCTTGGAACAACTTGTCCATAACAAACACAGAACTGGTCTTGGATATGACAAGGACTTGTCCTTTCATATTCCAAACTACTCAAAGCCCATTTAGTTTCAGAGTGCTAGATTCATTCATGACAGTTCACCTCCAACTATTCCAGATTCTGCTCCTCTTCCACAACAACAACAAGAGATTGTGAAATGCCAACACTATGATCGAGTTGGCCATTTAAAAGATCACTGTTTTGATCTTCATCCACGTAAGCACTGTCATAAAACCAACCATTCTTCAGACAGATGCTTCAGAAACAAACGTCCTGCAAGAACAAAGATTCATATTGGATGGATCACTTCTTGGAAATGGGCATGAACAGCCAATAAGATATTCCAATCACATGTCAGAACTTGTTCCAGAGTAGTCTTGCAGTTGAGTTTTCTCCATCATCTCACCTTGTATCTGACAGGGGGGGAATAATGGTCATCTAAAAGCTTCAAAGTCACATCAAGCGAGTTTGAGCCACAACCTATCAGACCAGTTTCATAGTTGTAGCCAGAGACAAAGATGCCTGTGAACATGTCCTCAGTTGGTAATCTCGGACACTTCCTCTAACAAAAGACTTCAGCTTCTTGCTAGTTTCGGAAGAATTCCAAGAACAAAATTTAGAACACTTCCTCTAGCAGAAGACTCCAGCTTCTTGCAAGTTTTAGAAGAGTTCCAGGAATTTCATTAAGCATTCCAGAGTTGTTGGTCATACTTAAACCATCACAGGTTAATACTTCCCTTTTCAGGTTGAAGTTCTCCCTTTTATGCGGGGTGAGACCTCCCTTTCATGGTTGAAGGTTTCCCTCTTCAAAAAAATATGAGCACTTCCTCTAGCAAGAAGACTTTAGCTTCTTGCCAGTTTTGGAAGAGTTTCGGGAACTGCACTAAGCATTCTAGTGTTGGTGGTCATCCTTAAACCACCACCCTTTATACCAACATTTCAGAGAGCACATCAGCCTAGTGCTTCCATGCATTTTTGCACATTTTGTATTACAGCTCTCTTCTTGGACTCATACATAACCCTTCAGATTAAGGGGGGGAATGTTGGACACCTAATCCTCAATGGGTTAGTGTGGAAGCTGAACAGGCAAAAGGAGTCCAAGAGACCTTGGGATGTGGAACCCAACGTTCACAATATGTACTATAAATGTATATCACTTGTTAATAAAAAAATCGTACTCTCATGTTTTATCCTTCATATTCTATCGCTGCCTATGTGCGTTTAACAAATTTTTTAATTAAAACATTTCTAAAATGAAATTAAAACACTTTCAAGTCCATGGAAGGAGAGAGAAAAGAAAATGCAAATAAAAACCGACAAATCATAACAATTGGAAGGCTTATGATGAAGGTGGACATCTTTATCGGGTAAGAATAAACTCCAAAGATCATTGTTTTTTTCTTCTTGAAAAAACCTCGATGTTTAATCATTAATTTGGACCCAATGGCTTGCATTAATTTTCGTGGGTTAAGTGAAAGTTTTTAAAATAATAATTCGATAAAGAATGATGTAGTGTATGGAGTTTTGTTTTATAGATTTTATTCATTTTTCCTCGCTTATTTCTCCTTTTTCCATCTTTTGTTTTACTTGTTAACTCACTTACTTCTATTATTCGCGTCCAGTTAGTATCTTTGTTTATTTTATTAATTTATTTTTTTTTTTTATATTATTAATATTCTTTTTGGATCAATTGATATGTTTCTTATTTTTGTATTTATATTTTAATTTTTTTATTGATTTAATAATAATATATTTTATTATCTTAATTCGATTATAATAAATACATTATCAATTATGATAATTGATACAGAGTCGTTTTTGCAATTTAAGATGAAGATTTCAAAATGTCTGTTTAATATAGTAATCATTTTTATGAGTTATAATGACCATTATCATGATAATCTTAATGTAGGGAGGACATTCACATTTTGGTATGAAGATTTGAGCATGCAATTTTGATCATATGAATATGAGAGGAAGTCATGATGAAGGAAAAGCAAGGAAAAACTCATAGAGATATCCTAATTCTAATGAGGGTTGAATTTAGTACCAACGCCATCATAAGAGATAGCTGCTAGAATATATAACCTAACAAAGTTATCAAAATATGCAACCTTTAAGTCTTGTAGTAAATAGGGAAAAAATGACTAACAAAATTTACAATATGGAAATAACAGTAATGTAACTAGAAACTATATCAAAGCATCAGGATTGTCCAAAAATGGATGATGGTAGAATTGGAAGTGATCACCATTCAAAAAAGTTTCAACAAGCCAAAACCTCGAAGCAAGCTAAAGGCCTTCCTTAGAAATTTAATCTGCCTCCCAGTTTCCCTCCCTGTATATATAAGTGCAAGAAAAATATACATAAGTGAGTTTTATCCTTAGCAAGTCCTCCAGATGTGTAAATGGTGCAAGTTGTGGCACTGTTGAATCTCATTAACCCAGTTTCTGACCAACAAAGAATCACCAAAAACTTATGATTGATCACAAACCTTTTCACTAGTGAATTCCAATAAAGAACAACATGCAATCAATCCAGCTAGGTTGTTTTCCCCCCTCCCTAGACCCATGCGTACTTTGAAGAGCCACTACTCAAATAAATATAAAATAAAACCTTCGCCAAACATGTTGTCATCCCCTTGCTTAGCCCCATCAAGGAACCCCCAAGGGCACAATTTATTAAGCTCCTCTAGGATAATAGTTCTAGTCCTCGGTGTAAAGCAAGATTGAGGAAAATGTGTAAGAATGGCCAAGACTTCAACAACCACCTAATCTAGACAGGATGACATATTTTGAAAAAATCGTCTATTTGTTGCTAACCATGTACCCCAAAAAATGAGAGGCAAGGCTAAAAAAGGTTTTGTATTCTTGTTTTGAACCCAATCTCTCCACATCTCCTAAAAAAGTGACCTTTCCCTAAACATTCATGGCTATAAATGGTGTTGCAAATATTCCAGATTTGACACGTAAAATAAAATTCAGCAAATAAGTGCTCAATTGATTCACCACCTGACTTGCAAAGGGAGCACAAGCTAGGGCTGATCTTATGATGCCTCTATAAAATATCCCAAATGGGAAAGTTTTTAGCAAGAAGGCACCACATGAAGAGACAAGACTTTGTCGAACACTTTACCAACCAAACACCTTTCCACCACCATTCCCCTTCAACTACAACATCATCCATATTCATATCAAGATACCATCTCTTGGGAGTATAAGAGCCCATTGAAGAGTGAACCAAAACCAACTCATCCTCGGATTGGTTGAGTATTTAATGAGCATCTACTAGAGCTTCTATATATTGTTTCCATTCTCACAAAATTCCATATGTATTTGTAGATCCCTAGCTAAAATCCAACCTTGATGCGAAATAAAGGTATGAGCTAGATTTCCAATATGTGCAAGTACTGAAAACCCTTTATCTCTGAGCTAATCAATAAGTTCCTCAGGAAAGTGGTGGGACAACCTGCTACTAAGTTAGACCTTTAAATCATTACCAAACTTAGAAGCAAGACCCGAAGCAATAAGGTCAAAAGAATTAAAAATAACACACCAAATGGTAGAAATGTTGACTTGAGGCTTATCCCTCAACCTAATCCAAAATTTCAAGGAGAAGGGTTGAATGTACTTATGATAAACCACCTAATGCCACAAGCTATGAGTATAAAATTATTCAGCCACATTTTTCTATTAATGCATGAGAAAACAAGAAAAAAAGATTGAGACCTCAACCATCCAGCACTTTGTTCATAGCAATATGCTCCCATCTTACCTAAGGGAAAAAAACGGTCCTTGAGTACCAACCCACAATAATTTCAAACATATTCTTCTTAATTTTTTTAAGAGCCCCCAAGGAATCTAGGTTGTTGACATCTAAAACTTACGGATGGCTTCCACCACCGACTTGACTGGGATAAGTCTTCCCGCTCTCAACAACAATCTTAAACACCAACCTTTTAATCTTTTCTCGATCTTGGAAATTATCCAAGACCAGTATTCCTTCTTATACAAATTAGGTTTCCGATGAAAAATCGAAAATTTAATACCTTCTTCCATCTCTAATAAGTGAAATGGGAAAACATTCCTTATATCTTGCAATCCATGACCTGCTATATTTTAAGTGGAAATAGAGTATTTTCTATCATTAATGACCATTCCTATCGCTATACCAAATAGATCAATAATCTTATATAATTTAGAAACATCCCTACAAAATCCATTATTAAAGATGAGGATATCATCAACAAACAATAAGTGGGTGATTGCAAGGGTATTTGCAATTACAACACCCTAGAAATCACCCCTTCATTTTGCATTTGCCAGCAACTAACTAAGACCTTCAACAACTAATAGGAAAAATAAAGGGGACAAGTGACATCCCTATCTAAGACCTCTTTGAACGGAAGACAGGGGAGGGAGACCGATTTTTGAGGATAACAAAAGGAACTTACTGAATACATCCCATCACCCAGTTTATAAAATCAATCATGATCCCCAAGTGGGACAGAATGAATCTAAGGTACATCCATCTCACATGGTCATAAGCTTTGGAGTGATCAATTTTGATTACCGCTCCTTTCAATATGTGATTTTTTATACTATGGATATCCTCTTGGGCCACCCTAATGGCCTCATGTATCTATCATCCTTTAAGAAAGCTAAAATGTTCTTTAGAAATACAATTTGGTAGAATCAGTTTAAATATTGTCGTGATAACTTTCGAAATGACATTGCAGATACAATTGCATAAAGATATAGGGCATAAATCCTCAAAACACAGAATTATCCACTTTTGGGATGAGAGAAAGAAGGTAGAATTGAAAGAAGGCTATGTTATTCCTTCCCTTCTTGATTCATGTATGACCCCCAACAGATCCTTGTTAATGATCACATAAAAACCTTCAAAATCCTATATCCCCCACTCGTTAGGACTAGGAATTTTGTCTTTCTAAAAACTTGCAATAATAGTCTTGAATGCTACTTCAGAGACCTCGTCCATTAGAGCTCTATTATCTTTGTCACCCAAAAACCTTGGGAATAATTGGGAAACACTGATAATTTCAAGAATGCTAACCCTTTCAGGCTCCTTAAATAGGTTTTGAAAGTATTCATGACTTAAAGAAGCAATGCCTTCAAAGTTTGAGACCTCCCTACCTTCCTCGTCTTGAAGATTCCATATTGCATTGCACATCTTTCTTCCCTAAGTTAGCATAAGCTTGAAAAAAATATGTGTTCTCATCCCCATCTTCTAACCATATGGCCCTACCCTTTAAACACCAATCTATCTCTTGAGCTTCAAGGATAGCCTTCATGTGGCAAGTTAACCAAAGCAAGGATTTTCTATAGTTTGCAATAAGGAGGGCCCCTTCTCTAGAATCATAGACATCCTGAATCTCTCTTTCAATATCAACTAGTTCCTGCTCCTCTCTACTACATATTTGTTTCACAAAATCCATAGCCAGGTTTTTGACTCATTTAAGGTTCTCTTCAAACTATTGAGCAACCAACATTCCAATATCTGAATCATAAGTTATCCAACCTTCCTTGAATAAGCTGACAAATTCTTCATCTTTAATCCATGAACAATTTATTTTAAAAGGGCATCCAAGCTTGGGCTCAACTTTTTTAGTTCCATTAGAATAGAAGAGTGGCTAGACTCACCCCTAGAGATGATTCACTATCAAATATTTAAGAATCTCTCCACCATCACTTCCACCACTAAAAATATGTTAATCCTTTTAGTTATATTACCCTCCCCAATATAATGGCTTTTCCAAGAATGTTTGAGCTTATTAGATCTACATCTAATATTTTTTTTCCATGACATTATTAATACAAAAAATCCTAGAGGTTATCAACTCTAGGCCCGAGGGCCCAAGACTCTATAACCTAGGGAAAAAATTAGATTCCCTCCTATAAATAGATTCCCGACTTCCATCACCTTCAATTCTAATAAATCATTTTAGAAATCTGCACGCCCTTCACCACACCCATAGAGGTTAATGCAAACGGGTGAAACCTCTAGCTCTGAAGCAAATATTTCAAGTTCCAACCCAGATTTGATTCTTCAAAAGTTTTGAACTTGTATTTTGCGTGAAACACAACCAACGGTCAGTCCTCTAGAGGAACCTTAAGCACCCAAGGCTACAAAACAACAACCTTCCAATAATGATTACAACAATTTTGAAATAGCCTCCTTAGAGCCCAATGTTTCATGAAGAAATATAATATATGGACCCTCTACCTGAACTAATATCTTTAGAGAGAGGTTTTTTGAGGAATTTTCCATCCATTTACATTTAAAGGATACAAATTTGACGAGGAAACCAAACCAAAGTGTTCAAATCTCTAAGTGCCCTAGTAATAGATAATTGTCTTCTTGCAACCATCTCTTCTCTAGACTTTTCTTTGGCTTTAGACAAAATTTATTTCCATCCACGATATTTGTAGCATGAAGAGGAAATAATAATTCAGCTAAGGCCACTAGGTTGTCCATCAGATGCAATGAAAATATTTTTAGAGCATAAATTATAAGGGATATTTCCAACATGAGAATCCCTTGAGGACTTAGATTGAACTAAAGAAATAGAAGTTCTCGAGGAGGAAATGGCCAATAGTGGGGGGGGGGGGGGGGGGGGGAACAGGATAGGGAACCTGGGCTTAAACAACCCTGGAGATAGAAGAAGACACAACAGAGATCATAACCCCAAATACAAGCCCAAATCTAAGCATAGAGTAGAAAAGGATAATGCAAGAGAATATACATTAGAAAGGAAGGAATGAGAACCTGGAAAAAGTGCAACAATGGAAGAAATATTGCCACAACCTAGGGAGTAACACCTTAGCCCTTATCTGAATCAAAAACAAGGAGCCCTTCTTCTGACATATCAAAGTGAGACGATTCCTCCATATATTTTCCCTTCCCTAGCAAAATTTCCTCCCCATCCTTTGAGAAATCCCCCAAACACGCCTTTGAATCAACCTTCATCTTTCTTAACCCCCACATGAGATAATCTTCTTTTGAAAGGAAGAGTACAAAAACAATGTGTATGCCCATATTTATGGCATCATTTGCATCCCAACAAGACCCATTCCTAGTCAAACACCTGAATCATTTCCACACCTCTTTCAATATTTATGGTATCATAACGGTCATTATACAGGTCCAGACTCACTAGAATCCTCGCCATTGACATATCCTTAGTTTCTCTGAAGTAGCCCGCTTTCAATAAGACCCCTAGACTGTTCCCAAGGTCCTTAAAGCTCTTTTCGTTCCACATATGGGAACCACATTACCCAACTCCTCACTTGTTTTGAGAAGTTGATTCCAAAATTTGAACGTAATAAGGGTTGAGTATACATACCAAATTGAGCTTACAATCATTTCAACCTCCTCATGGGATTAAAAATTTAGTTGAATCCATCCTTTATCCAACAAGAAAATCTCATCGGAGTATTGAATCACAGGATGAATCTCAGCTCTGAGCCACTCCTTGAGAGTATCAATACTGAATTTGCAACCCCTAACATGACAAGCTAGGGACTTTTCAACTAGTGACTCATTATATTCCATCTCAACATCAACCCCTAAACTGAGTTAGTAAGTAGTTGAATTTTTAGCACCTTTCAAGACCCTCTCCTTCTTTAGCTTGGGACCAAAACCGAAAACCCGTTAACAATTGAGTATGAGATTTCTTCGCTCGCAACTTTTCTTACATGGTTTTCACAAAGTTCAGGCTCATCCTAGCTATAGCCACTAGGCCCTTGCACAATAAAGTTCTTCAAAATATTGCTTGAATCTTATGGAAACCATCTGACACCCCTCTCGGCATCTAAAGCCCGCCTCACAGACAAATATCGAAAGCTTGCACCCACTTCAAAAAGGGGAAAGAAACCCTCCCCTAGATAATAAGCCAAGTGATTTCCAAAGTCAAACACTTGAAACTCCTATGGATTTGTCCCGTAATCCATAAGAGGAAACCACCTTCAAGAAGGGGGGGACCAAGATGTTTTCATTTTTCACCCCCACTATCTTTGGACCACTGCTACTTTCCAAAGGAGGAGGGAGAAACTTTTAACTCGAAGAGAAACTGCTAGCATGTATCTCATAATTTCCAAACCCGAAGCCATAAAACAAAAGCTCCATTGGGAGAACCCTCCTATCTCAAGCAAACCTCCTTTTGAAATCCCAGGTAGTTGATTGACAGAAGTCCTTTTCTCTCTAATTAAAGGTCAAAGACAAAAATACCACATCGACCAAGGCTATCTGAAAAGTCAGTCAAAACAGGCTCTCCCATCCTACCAACACCCCCTTCATCCCGATCAAACTGCCTACAAACCGCTTGCAAACCCATAATGCCAACTCTTGTCACTCTTTATCAACAAACCCTAGTTGTGCCTTGTAACTGTCATCGGAATCTTCATTTACAATTGTGTTAACTTATTTTCCTTTTATTTTTCTATTAATCTTTTAAGAAAATTTCATACACCATGTGTTTTTTATTCACATTGTATTTTCTTTATTCATTTTATTATGTTAAAAGACACTTTTTACAACTCTATATTAGGGATATTCATAATTCCTTTAGTGCTTAATATAGAGTTAAAACATGTCATTTAAAAATAATATTAATAACAAAAACATATTTCAATTTAGGCTATAAAAAAAATATTTCAACTTACATCTCAAATAAAATAATTTGTTTATCAATCACTTATAG